>VYZV01018515.1:32415-147879 GCA_013401275.1 Pandion haliaetus | reverse complement strand
GGAGAAGTTGGTGAAGGACTGTCTCCCGTGGGAGGGACCCCACAGTGGAGCAGGGGACGAGTGAGGAATCTTCCCCCTGAGGAGGAAGGAGCAGCAGAGACCAGGTGTCGGGAGCTGACCCTAAACCCCCATCCCCTGTTTCCCTGTGCCGCTGGGGGGAGGAGAGAGAGAGAACCGGGAATGGAGCTGAGCCGGGAAGGCGGGAGGGGGGGGGGGAAGGTGTTCTGAGGTTGGGTTTTACTCCCTAATATCCTTGTTTTGACTTGATTTGTAGTAAATTAAATTGATTTGGTTTCTTCCCCAAGTTGAGCCTGTCTTTTGCCCGTGCCCATAAGTGGGGAGTGATCCCTCCCAGTCCTTGTCTCGACCCACGAGCCTGCCTTTGGATTTTCTCCTCATCCCAGTGTGACCAGGCGAGGGGGTGGGGAGTGAGGGAGCGGCTGCGTGGTGCTTTGTTACCGGCTGGGCTGAAACCGAAACTGCGACACTGTTAAAGCTGAGTACAAAGACACAGTTTAATTTCAGATTACGTTATCTGCTTTGGCATTTACAATACTAGTTATGGTGCATCAGCACTCCAAAGTTTTTATTGCCGTTAGCAGGGGACAGAAACTGATAATCGGCTCCATGTATAGTAAGGAAATTGAAGAGTCACAGGTATCAGCTAACAGGTTCAAAAGTCACTTAGGCAGGAATACAGTGTACTTGAGAGCAAGCATTTAACTTTGGGGTTTCTTCAGCGATACCCTTAGGCTTAGTTTTGAACTGACATGGGCCACAATTCCCCTGCCCACTCCTCGAACTGCTGTCAGGCTCAGTGTTCCCTGTGCATCCTGCTCTAAAAAGCCAGTAAGGAAATGTTTTGAGTGGAGCAAATGTTGTGAGACAACACAAATTAATGTTGCTGCTCAGAGTTTCCAAGTAAACTGTTTTAATCTGTTGCTAACAAAACCCTTCTTATGAGGCCCAGGTGAGTCCCTAGATGTTCTCCATCAAAATATGTAAACTGCAGTGACTGGTGCTGTTTTGCAAGTGAGAAGATTAGAAACTGCTATTTATTTTTAAACGAAAATACCCTTCATTTGTTACAGACTCTAACCTAGGCCTTGGTCAGTCGGATGTTGTTTGACCCCACAGGCCACTAGCCAGCCTTTTGATGCTGTGCATGATTTCAGTGTAGCGAAGTCCGACCTGCAGTCCCACGCCAATGTGGACACCCACTGGATGGCAAGCCTCTGTTTGCAGCACTTTAATTTACTCTGAGCAGTCACTGTGGCTGTACCTCCATGTGCAGGAAGGGTCTTTGGGGCTTTATCCCTGGATTCCATATTTGCTGCTGGGGCCAAAAAGATAAAGTGAGGTTTGAAAATACCGCAGCACTTCTGCTGTGCCCATCCTGAGTATGTTGGCAACCTTGTTTTTAAGAATGTATACTTGGACAGCGAAAAGTATATGGAATTGCTTCTAGTTCCTTGATTTATTTTTTTTTTAATCATATTGGCTTGATAGCCTTATCTCAGCAACTGTTTCTGAGATGGGCTTTTTGCCAGATTTTCAGCCTTGTCAACTGCATCGATCACACAGCTCATCTGAGGTCACAGCAGTCAGTGACTCAGCTAGCATTAAAATCAAGAATTTTCCTTGACAAGCACATGCATCTTTTTGTAAGAACAGGACTAATCCAGCATTCATAGCAGTGAATATGCTGTATCACCTTAGCAGGCTTTGTGTGGCTCTGGTGCCTGCCTCAGTCGACTGTCTTCTACCACTGCCGCAGTGCAATTAGAGGTACTGTCATGCCTGGTGGGCCCACTCCAGCCTGCAAGAGAAATAAGCGCATAGGTGCTTATGAGAGAAAAACAGAGAATGACAATTAGGAACTCACTGTATCTCTTCATTTGCATGAGTATTGGAGGTATGGTACCAATTGACAAATTATTTTCATCAAGCAGATTCTCAAGCTTTTTTCCCTATTTCCCTGCCTCTGTGACATGTAACTAGGGCCAAACAGTGCATTAGAGGCAATGGATAAGCAGCATGGTACTCTGGTGGGGGGAAAATGGTGTATTGATCTGCTTATAAACTGCACAACAGAGTAAGGTTTCAGTGCTAATAATATTAGTAATAGCGTATAGTAGCAGCTGTCTGTAAGGAAGCAAAATATACAGTGTGAAGGGCCCCATTATAGAGCTGTAGCTTTAGGTGGCTTTGGGGACATAGCCCAAAACCGGTCTGATTATAGTGGAATCAATGCACCTGCTGATCTTGGAAACTAAACTGTTTTGGGCTTGTACAACACAGGGATGAGCATGGCAATCTCAGATGTTGTAGGCAAAATGGAAGGAGTCCAGACTGAAGAGCTGTTGCATGTTAAATACTAGAAATCAAATGAACTCAAATTTAAGTAATTCACCCTGATCACCACTGCTGAGCTGCAAGTTGTGCAAAAGAAGATATCACAAAGTCCTTTGTCCTGTTACTTTGAGAAATTTTTAAATAACTTCCCATTTGTCAGCTGGTATTTACAGTACTACCTAAGAAAGATGATTGAATTTGCTCCATAATCCTAGACTTGCTGCCTGGTATTCCTAGCATTACACTAAGGCTAACAGGAAAAACCGCAGTCCAGACAAGAGGTCCTGGTGGTTGCGTGCACTAGGGGATTCTCTGCAGAACCAAACTCCAGTGCAAACCAGTGGAAAAATAGACCAGAGGCAGGAGGAGAAATAAAGAGCTGGAGAGTCTGAGGGAGTGGGCTTTGCACATAGCAGGTCAGTAAAGGGTTTGGGAATGTCAGGTCTTCTGACTCCAGCTTCCAGGAAGGTAATAAACCATTAGAGCCTGCTGTTACAGCTACTGACTTGCTGTTAGGACTTTAATCATACATCTCCATTTCAAGTTCAGCAGGAAGATAGCTGGCTTTTTTTACAGTGCTTGAAGCAGAGGAGGCTGCTGGAACATGCAATTATTTGCTTAAGGTGACAGACATGCCTGGGTCCTGGAGGACAGTAGTAGTTGAAAACTGGCAACCACAGACCTGTTCATGTTATGTAGAGGCATCTGCCTGGGGTGATGATACCAGGAAAAACTGTGTGAGAGTTTGGAACAGTGCCTGTCCTCTCTGCCAACCCATCTCTCCATGATGCTGCTGATGTGGCATCTTGTGGCTGTTCTAAACGGGAACACTAACTGGTGGTCTTGAAACTTGATTACATGAAATGGTGGAGGCAGAAGTGTCCTTTGGTCTTCCCTCTAATGGTTAAAAATGTTTAGCCAGGATTGCTGAATTTTTATCCACATCTGCTTAGAGAGAAGTTCAACATAGTCTCTAGTTTTCTTTGGCCAGTGACACTTTTGCAGCTGGTTTCCGAGACAGCTTTTTTCTTTACACTACGTTTTCTCTCCAGATTACAAGTGGTGTGAAATAAGGAATACGCCACAGGAGCAAAGGGAATACCATATATGACGGAAACTGCTGAATTTGTGGTAACCTTGCACTCTGGTTTAAGAACTCAGCTTACCTTTAGATAAGTTCTGATTCAGGGGTAGGAACTAGTCTAGTTTTTCCCAGAAGTTTCTTGTGCCTTTACTAGTTAAGCTATCTAACCTGTTTTTTGTATGAGTTTTTTTAAGTTATCACAGTGTGCTGCAGCTGCTCTTTAGTTTTTCTGTTTCTCTATCCCCAAATATGCTGCCCTTGCTGCTCTTTGAAACTGCCTAAGAATGGTTAAAAATCTAAAATCTAACACAGCTAACTTTTTTTAAGTATTGGTGGCCCAAGTATATTCCCCCTCCTTCTTCTTCTACCCCATCTCTCTGTCTTTTACTATGCTTCGCCTGTTGTTTAGCCCTTTCCTTTTTGATTGTCAGGTAGTAAATTCACCATGAAGAGTGTCTGGGAAGTACAGAATACATCCCTCTTCACATGGTAGGGATCTCTGTTAGGGACGGAAGGCAACGAGTCGGCCTTCCCTTCACCCTCTTCCAGCATTCTTCAGACAGCTGTCACTCAGGGTAAGCAGCGTGGCGGAACGGATGGTAATTATGCACACTTAAGCGACAGCATCTTCTCCTGTAGAAGTTGGAGTCCTTGATGTACTTAAGGAAGTTAAGTGTATTCTGCCAGGATCCCAAGCAAAATATTTACCTTTCTTGTTACAAAGGTGCTTATTTCTAGATACACACTATAGTCTGCTTTCTCTGGTTCTGTGTACCCTACTCCTGCCCTGGCATTGGATCCTTAGGTGAATGCAGGTGGGGGAAGTGATCACAGTAAAAGAACAGTGATGTGTGGCAGATACAGTATGGTCTTTTCAGACCTGTGCTGACTAGCTCTGAATAAATGCCTCTTGTTACTAACGTTTTGTGAAAAAGAGAAGAAAAATATAGGGAAACGTGGTTTGGATTGTAAATGATTTGGCTATAACTCTTAAGTCCTTAAAACAGTCTGTTAGAAAAAGATTAAGGAGCTACCAGACGTTTGTAAAGTCTTGTTTGATGCATTGCCACTTTGAAAAGTTGCATGCCATCTCATAAGAGACTTTGTTGGTGGCTATAGCAGTGAAGTGGGCCCATGCAAAGACTCTGAAATCATACATTTTTAATACACATGTACTTTCCCAAGTGTCACGTATTTGGGATACTGTGTAGAACATTTTGATTTATCTTGATTTTACCTGATTTTATTGGATTGTGAAGAGCTGTTAGTTCCTCATTTAGACTGCCACATAGCATTTAAACTCATTAATTGACAATTATCTAACAAGCAACAGGAATAGATCTCTTGCTGGGCTGAAGCCTGAAAAGCCCATTTGAACCTTTACGAATGTTAGCACATTTAATGAGCTAACAATGAATTTGAGTTTCTGCATGTTCAGTGGGAACTCTTCCTAATTGATGGCCAATTGCATTTTTCTCTTCAATCCAGGAGAGGTAATGAGACTGGGACAGTGTTTAGAGTAGTCCAAAGACAGCCTCTCATTAGAAGCTGTTCCTTCTGTCTCCATCATGAGGCTGGACTGAAGAGTGCCTCCCATTTCTAAGGGTTAGCATCTGAAATACACTATTTAGAGTTCCTGTAATTTTATTTATGAGGAAATTGGGAGTTTAGACAGCAAAATGTTACATTTCAGTGTCAACTTTAATCCATTCTCTGGCCTAAAACCCCAAAAAAGTGCTTGCTGCCAGGGTGAGGAACTGGAAGTATGATTATGATTCGCATTGGGCAAGACAGCACAGCAGTCTGATTCAGTGCTTGCCCAGACATTCTCATCTGGAAAGTAGGCTTGATGTCTTGACAGTAGTCCTTCCTTTGCCATCACTAAATCCTACGCCTCATTTATTTGCTTTGGTACTTCCATGATACAGATACTCATGGTTTTATGTTTTTAGTTTGTCATTATGTGTGTCTGAACACTGAGTACTAATTACATCACACAGCTGCTGAAGATCAGCCGGCAATGTAACGCATCAAAGATACAGAGCTCTCTACCTGAAGGCAAAAGTGGTTGAGGTGGTTCATTTTAAAGGAGCTTTTTATAACTTTACAATTTCAGAGTTCTGAGTCCTGGGTAAAAGCTGGAGTCAATACTAAGGTTAACCTAAGAATCGCTAGGAAAGCTACACTAGAAGTGCTTTTTCAGGGAAAAAAACACCATACTGACAGTGTGCTCTTGCTATGGAATCAGCTGTACTGGCAAAGCTGTTCTTTGTACTGTTTTAGTAACACTTCTCCCTGGAGTGCACACACATGAAATAAGCTTTCCAACCAAAAGCATGTGCTGCCAGTATAAACATGTCTGCACAGAGGGGCTTCTGCTGGCACAGCACTGTCCTGCAAAGACCCACCTCTTCTCACCCTTCACAGAGAGGGCTGTGCCAGCAGAAGCCTATGGTATATATGTGGCCTTATTTTAGCTGAGCTTGTTTGTTCATCCACTTTTGTAAAAGTCCTTGTGATGCTGAGTAGAGTGTGGCACAGTGCTGTTCATGCTCTCAATGTCAATCCCTCTATTAATCCTTGCTAAACCTATTAAACCCTGCCTCTTAATACAATTCCCACCTGCTTCACTCCACAGTACGTTGTTAGGTACAGTGCGAGAGTATATAGCTCTGTAGATGAAATTTTTACAAGTGTCTGAGTGAACTTAGTGACTTAGGCTCTTGAGAGTCTTACTCTATGTAGCTCTTAGCCTCATTCAAGGTCTACAGTCTTCTATTTATATTGACTGATCACTTGTACGGGTAGGTAGTCCTCATTACATTGTTTGCAGAGTGAGCCAAATCATCGCTGATATGAATCAACATCACCCCATAAATTTCAGTGAAACAAGCTCATGTACACCACAGTGAGGATTTGGTGTTTTACTACTGGCCTCATCAGGGAAAATGTTTGTATGGAGCATTTGAACCCCTAAACTCTGTTCAGAGAATCTGTCTCATGGCCACATTTTGGACACTGCAGCCTGAGACAGCTTCCCCTCTTACAGCATATGTCATGGTATATGCAATACAAAATATATGTGAATTACAAAGAGCAGCCTGATTTCATGTATGTTCAAGGCAGCTGTGGCACCGCTTGTAATTTGTTACTGGGAGTTACTTGCTTCTCAGTCAGCCCAGAAATGGGGGACAGAAAACAGATCACTTGTTATTGCATGTTCTGACAGTGAGTGTACAGGCTATCACACAGGTTCCCTCCTCCATCTCAGCAACACACAAAATAGATTTTCCCAATTCTTCCAAAGCAGTTATGGATCTTTCCACTTTTTGTCAGTCTTGTTCTGTGTGCAAGAAATGTTACAAATGGCTTTATTTTCAGAATAATATCCTTTTGCTCATCTCTGTCCTGAATACAAAGATGTCGTAGGACTTAAGCATCAGGTCTACGAGCAAATCCAGTGCATTTCCAGCAGGATTTCTTCCGTGCATCAAAGAGCATTTTCAGTCCATTCAGAGAAAGCTGTACTATTCCATGCCAATACAGAGTCATTCTTTCTGATCTGAGTATTACACTTTTCATTTGTGTAGAGAAATATGCTGTGCTGGGGTTTCTGCAAATGTGTCTTGCCAGTGTCATGGGAAATTTGTCAAAATGGTAGTGCTGAGGAAGTAGAGAAATCCAATCTGGGATTTACCTAGGACTTGTCAGAGTCGCTGGTGCTTTGTATCGGTGTCAGGCATGCAGCTGGGCAGCAGGAGGGAATGGCTTGGTTTCTTTTCCCGCTTGGAGTGACTTGTTAGCTAAAGCAAATCCTAACGTTAGGTTTTGAGTACCATTTTTGCTCCACTGTGCTTCCCAACTTTGGAATGGACCCTGCGATGATTAATTAGAAAACCTACTACTATCTTTTAATTCCATGCCAGATTCAGCTCAAGGCCACTGTCACTTACTAGGACATGAAATCAGAGGTCTGGCTCCATGTGAGGGAGGGAAGATCAGAGGTGCAGGTCAGATGCTGGCTGAAGCTGGCTCTCCAGCTTTCAGAATTAAGTGGATCTGCCATCCATCTAACAGCTCAAGGGACTTTCATGTCTCAGAGAAAAGCCTTTTCCTTCACAGATTTCTAACGCTTCAAAAAATAAGGCTTTTTCTCATATAGTGGAGCTTTTGCCTTGAAGGATCTGATGCTGTTGTGCTTGAGCCCTTCCCACCTCCCTCCATTGAAATTGAAGTGATCCTGATCGGAGGAGAAGTCTTCAAAAACAGGACTGGGACTTTAATTCCCTGCCCTACCCCTGATCTGCTGTGTCTTTCAGCAAGTCACTTTACATCCTTAAGTTGCTGTTTTCCTTCCTGTCCTCTTCCTGCTTTAGGTGTTTAGGAACCTAAGACTGAAAATTATCTCTTCAGCTGTAGGTACAGGCAGTCATACACTAAATATTTAGTAGGGAAGAGTCTATAAAACACCTGCTGTGCTGGTTTTGGCTGGGATAGAGGTGATTTTTTTCATAGTAGCTAGTATGGGGCTATGTTTTGGATTTGTGCTGGGAACAGTGTTGATAATTTAGGGATGGTTTAGTTATTGCTGTGCAGTACTTACACAGAGTCAAGACCCAACGAGCAGGCTGGGGGGGGGCACAAGGAGTTGGGAGGGGACACAGCCAGGACAGCTGACCCAGCTGACCAAAGGGATCTTCCAGACCGTATGACATCATGCTCAGCCTATAAAGCTAGGGGAAGGAGGAGGAAGGGGTGGACGTTTGGTGGTGTTGTACATGCCTTCCCAAGTAACTGTTAGGTGTGACGGAGCCCTGCTTTCCTGGAGATGGCTGAACCCCTGCCGGCTGATGGGAAGTGGTGAACAAATTCCTTGTTTTGCTTTTCTTGTGTGCACAGCTTTTGCTTTACCTATTAAACTGTCTTTATCTCAGCCCGTGAGTTTTCTCACTTTTACTTTTCTGATTCTCTCCTCCATCCCAGCTGGGGGCAGTGAGCAAGCAGCCATGTGGGACTTAGTTGCTGGCTGGGGTTAAACCACGACACCTGCTTTAGATGTACACAGATCTATGGGCTGCCAAATGCTTTCCAGTTCCCTGAGGAACAAAACCTGAAACTGCGGGCACCACCGGTTTTTTAGGTCCTTGATCAAGCAGAGGTTTGTCCAGTAAAACCCTAGGTCACTGTAAAACGGGACTGTGCCCCCTGCTACAGAGAAGGCAGAACAAAGGAAAAAGCCTGGTCTCAGCCACGAAGAAAGCTTTGTCTCTGCCCCCATCAGGGACCAGTGGGATGGGCATTATACATTCTGTTTGTGGCAGGGTTTGTGTCTGTCTTCGTGCTGTCCTACTACAGATAAATATTAATAGGTGTAGATAAAGGTAATTCAGGACTTTTTTCATGCTGAACTTGTATCTGCCTTTCAGAGGTGCTGAGCCCAGACAGCAGCTCTTCGTCATTTCCTGTGTTAATTATCAGGCCTTCAATGTTCTCCAACTAGCACTGGGGGGGGGGGAAGTAAAATAAGTTAATAATTCTCAGGAAAATGCACTTTTTCGTCTTTCTTACCTGATCCTCACCCTTCTGTACAGCATGAAGTGAGGGAATAAAGGCAGAAGGATTGAATTTTGAAGTTGATCAAATGCATTGAAAATTTTAACTTGGAGGTTTTGTAAGCATCAGGATGCTGTCCTAAGGCAGCCTGACACACTGATGGCTCTGTATGAAATGCAAGGGAGAGCTTTTAAATGAATAATATGTGAGAAGAGCTCCTCCAGCCCAGTTTTTATTCAGCAGGAGGATGGATGCAAAGGAGAGGGGGGAGGGCCCTTTTCCGAGCTAAGCGATGGTGAAAATATGCTCATTCAAATGTGAAGAATTTTTAACTGGGGGAGAGGGAGGCTGAGAGCAGGCGGGACTGGAACAGGAGAGAGAGCAAGGAGGGGGCAGAGCAGTGGAATGACAATTCTTAAAGATGTATTAAACTGCAGGGAGCCTAAAGTAGGCTTAGAGATGAGCCTAAGTAACTGGGACAAAGTCTGCTCAGAAGCCACAGATGGGCCTTGGCTTTCACTATTATCTGCTTGAACTCACAAAGAGGGGAGGGAGAGAGGCGGGCGAGGGTAAGGTGCTTCCTTGCCTCGCTCTCCCTTGCAGTTGCAGCGAGAGAAAAGTATTGTTTGCTTCCACTTGCACAGACACGGGCAGGAGCGGTGGAGGGGGGAGAGAGCAGCAGCTCCTGGTAGCTCAGGGGATCAGACAGCCCTGGATTCTTCCATCCTGCTTCTGCCAGGCAGGGTGTTAATGTGGCGTGAAAGCAGTTTAAAGCCCTGGGCCTCTCTCTCAGTCAGCAGGGTGTCCCATGCAGGCCAAAGTCCCCAGTGGGTGGCTGTCAGTGGCAGTTCGGTCGGTTAGGCAGAAATTTATTAGTATTATATTTTCCCCCATTTTTTTGTTAGAGCAGCAGGGAGAAAGTGACAGCTGTATTAGGGGCTGAAATGCTTCCAAAGGGATCAGAAGACATCTGCAGAGAAGGCTTCTGACAAAACCCCCTTTCAGTATGCTTTAGCAGCAGCTTCCAAAGATATCATGGAAAAGAAAAGAAGGGAAGGTCTACTGCTTCTGGAGGGCTCAGGCTCCTGCCTTTTTATTTCTCTGTTTATTTCTCTTTCTTTATTCCTTTCCAGCCTTTCACAACACAGGCATCCTTCCCATTAGCGCCCCAGTGCCTGAGAGAGGAATAACTGCTCTGCTCCCTCCGCTAGCTTGCTCCTCTCTTGCTCTTTGTCTGATTTCCAAATATGAAAAGTGGAGGCTTTGAGAAAAAGGTTGTCTCAAAGTCATGTCTGAAGGCAAGTCCTCCCGCAAGGCAACACTGAGTCAGTCCTCTGCCACCGGCCCTATCAAGCTTGCCAGAAATATTTTAAGCAGTCAAAATGGCTTTGTACTTTTTAATCTCTCTGTCCCTAACCATTGTTCCCCCTCTCACATGCTATCATGTTCAGCTGTGGAGCTTGGGAGAGGAAAAAAAGGAGGAAAAAACCAGCAATTGCTTTTATCGTTAACCCATTCAGCTGCAAATTCCCCTCCCCAAAGAAAAGTCACACACAGATTTGCATATGCAATCAACTGTATTCTTTATTTCTATAGCGCCTTTCTTATTAACTACCTCTGCCAAAGGAACTCTTCAGGAAATAAAATTGGTTAGAGATTAAATATAAGAAGTCCACCTTCCACATTGAAACACAGCAGTTTTTGTGAGGGAGGCAATATCAGCTGGCCTTATCATTAATGGTGCTCATTTTCACATCTGCTGCCCCATTGAGATGGGGCATTTAACACAGCAGATCGGGTTCTGTGCCAAGTAGCTGTGGGCAGCCTCGGTGTATTAGTGATCTTAATCCTTCATTACCGTAACAGGTTTTACTGTCTGGGATTCTGTTTTGGTTGGGGGTTTTTTTCAGGCTTTGAAGCACTGTAGAGACTAAAATACAACTCTGTTTTTCTATTAAATGTTTCAGAAGGTTTCCTTCACACCTGCCCAAGTTCTGTTTATTTCACTTTTTATGCAAGGGGACAGATTGCTGTGCTGGACAAGCAGTATCTGCTGGGGCTCAGGCAGCTGCCACAGGTACTTGGGGCTGCCAGGTTTGGCAGCTCTACACTTGCATCCCCCCAGCTTTGGCTAGAGAGTTTGTTACAGTGATTGCTGGCAGTAGAAATGTGACTTTGGGGGGGGGGTTCCCCACTGGGAATAATACAAAAACCTTTTGAGAATTAAGGTCCTAAATGGGAGGAATAGTATTTTGAAATACAGCAATTAAGATTATTATGACACTTTATCTATATAGAAGATGTAGATATAACACATAAAGGAAGGTGTAACATCATATATAGCACCGTTCTGACTGTAAATATGCAATTGCTGAGCATCAAAAGAAATGCAGCAAAGGAGCATTTTCACATTCGTTAATCCTGTATGTCATTGTTCTGGGTATGTTTCTTCATTTTCTGAGATCCTGTTTTAAATCTGTGATTGTTAAACTCAGCATTTGAAGCTGTAAGTAAAAATTTGTAATAGAGGAATTCACAGCTGGAGGCTCATGTGTCGGTTACAGTTGGACAAATGCTGCGTGCTTTACTGAGTACAAGCACAAAAGACCACTTTTCCCATAAAGAGTCAGGAAAGTGGAAGAAATTACTTTTCAGATTCTATCATCTGTAAGCAGTAATACCAAATACCACCATTTGGTAAAAAAAAAATAGGTAATTTTGAGTAGTCTCATTTACTGTAAGAAAGATAAGAAATTCCAAAGTGCTTGCCAGGGGGTTACTGAAAAACATCGGTATTGTTAAATAATTTCTCATTCAAACCCCAAAACAAAACTCAAATGGATGTAATTTTGTGCATAATCAGTATCCAGAGACTTCACATTCTTTTGTGATAGTTTGTTTTCCATTAACTGTGATGACAAGAAAAAAATTTGCACTAGCATTTGTTCACTCTTATTTATAAATGGAGAATAAATCCACATTATAGTAACAGCAGTGCTCCCCAAGGCAAATTGTTCACACTCCAGAAGGTACTGGAGTTCTATTGTGAGTATCGCATGCCTGTTTCTGTGGACTTCAGTTATGGTTTAATAACTGAAAACTCGTAAGACCATGAAAGCTTTTGGAAATTTTACTAATCTGAGGTAATGCAACTTTAAAGATAGATGGAAAAAGACATTGAGAGCTGGTCTACTCATCATTTGGCCAGTTTCTTTTTAATAACACATAACTCACCTTGTTAGGTCTCTGTAATCCCTATCTAAGAATAAACTGACGCTACAACTGGAGTCAGTGAGGGAGGTGTCACCACCTCATTTCTGCTGTTTACAGTGAAACTTAAATAGTTCACAGTTTCAAGTTACTTAATAAAAGTATCAGACTGGAAATGTAGCTTTAAGATAAAAATGGATACCCATCTGTATCAGACTGTGACAAAAGTTGAAATGTCACTTGTTTTAAATATTTCTAAAGGGTATTGTTTGCATTTTAATTTAATGCAGAAAATTATGAAAATCCTAATTGAATTGAAACAGTATAGTGAAAATTGAATCAGGAGGGATATATAGATAATGCAGCTATTCCCTGGTTTGTCTCAATGCACTGATGCTTTAGATACTTTTAAAATCCCTCACTAACCCTTCTCACAGAGGCTTCTGGTTCTTGCATTGCCCTTTGGCTAATCAGGATGCTGCTCATACACTGCGCAGGTTGGTTTTCTGTTGCCCTGAGCTTGTGATGCTGTTTGTGACGGCTTTTAAGGTCTCTGAACATGCTTGGAAGCAGGGGTAAGGGGAACAGCACTCATCGGGGGTAGAGCAATTAGGGTAACAGCTAGTGTCTGAAAGAAGATGTTTAGACACAGCTGCTTTTGTTGGAGTACTGAAACTGGAGGTGCACCTAGCAGACGGAAAGCTTAGCAACCTGTGTGTGTCAGCAGAATCTTTGTTCAGAAGTGTAAATTCCTGGGAACAAAAATGATGAGTATTCTGTTTCCGCTATTTTCTCTCTCAGCGATTGAATAACCCATGCCTAAGGGTCAGAACCACACGAATGGTGTCCCTGCCCTGGTTTTATCTTTGTAATCCTCAAATGCAGGCAGTCCTGGCCCAGAAATTCAAACTGCATATGGAGAGTATGACTGCAAGGAAGTATCTTTGATTTTGAAAGTAGGAGAATAAAAAGAGAAAACACAGAGAATCTCGCTGCACACATACAGCCTCACTCCTGGACGATTCGCTGCTTGTTAAAAAGACAGTGATCAAGAAACGCTCCATTTTTGTAACAAATGTGGGAATTGCATGCAACTCCCCTGCCACTCTCCCAACTGCCTCTCTCAGAGATCAAGGAGTGGACAAATAAAGAACACAAACCACTTTCCCTTGAGGAGACATGATCTCTAATGTTGCAGCATCAGTTGTAACAGTGATAATGTTATGGGCGTAATGATCAAAAGATTTAAGAGAAGAAAGGATGGTAGGGGTAGTTAGTATGTTTTGTTGGACTAACTAATATAGCTGGAAAAAATGGCCAGGCTTTCATCAGCTCAAATAAAGTTGGGGAGACGATACTGTGCTGCTGTCGTCTTTGCTGTACCTGTTGCTCCATGATATAGGATCACAGAATTTGCAGCTGTCAATCAGGGACTTCGAATGAGTCCTTCAAAAACCCCTGCATTAAAACTCACTTGAAAGCATGCACACAAGATGACATGTACTTGCACGTGTTCTCCCTGCAGTGCGATAAGCAGCCTTGGGGCTGGTTCTGCTCCAGGAAGGGTATCATAAAAAGAGAAGATGGGGGTAAAATCAAGGCAAATCTTACGTATATGAACTGACTTCACACTAGTAAAATCTGAACGTCACTATTTTAGTACCTTTTCTTTGGTCCTTCTGTGTAATATGTACCATTTCTTAAAATAAGGAAGCACAAGTTTCACCCTTGTTTTAATACCATCTAAGAGAGATAATCATTGTGATTGTTGAAAAGGGGTAGGAAGGGGGAGAAGTAGGGAATTGCCACGAGGATTGCTATAAATAGAACTTTGCTATAGCAATGCTTTTAGTGGAGAGTGTTCTTGCAGACAGGCTTGTAACGAAGAGGGAGCAGATTTATTGTGCAGGACTGTCAGCCTTTCTCTGAAAGATTTGTTGATGCTGTGCCAGTACGTTCAGTTTAATTCTCTTGTGCTTCTGCCTAAGAATCCCCCCCTCTATGCTTTTTGCCTAAGATTTTCTGTATTCGTAAATTGTTCTTTCCATTGCAGTACAAGGAACAGCACTGTTAATTTGAGAAGGATTCTGCAGTTTAATGTAGGAGAATGGTTCACCTACCTTACAGGGATGCTTTCTTGCTTTGAACTGTTGAAGCTAATCTGAACTCGGCTTGGCATATTCCATGCTACCATGTAGTTTGTGAAAGTGGAGATGGAGGAACCTTTTTCTGAAGTCTGAACAGGGACAAAGAAACAAAGAAAATAGTGTATTCCTTTTAAAAAAAAAAAAAGAAAAAAGAAAAATAGTTTTGATCTAGTTGTTTAGTGTCGCTAAGGCTGAAACAATAATGAATCCTGCATTGTCTGTAATTTCAGACTATCGCATGAGAGCTTTTGTTTTCTCCTCCTTCCCCCACAATAATTTCTAATTTCTATGGCTATGTTCTTTCAGTGGGAGGCGGGCGAGCCCTGCTCCTTGCTGTCAGAGTCAGCAGAAAGGTTCAACCCAAGTCAGCCTCGGTTGGCTTTGGGCACTCATTCAAAAGCAGGTATCAAACAGAAGCAGAGAATTTCATTTTATTTTATTGGTTTTGTTCTTTCCTAAATATTATCTACATCAGTCCCTGAATCTTTCTGAATTTAATGAGCGTATTTTAATGTTCTTTTGTTGGAAAGAACTCAAGACTAGACATACCGACGCTGCTGTTTCTTTCTTTCCTCCAGCCGAAAGAGGAGCCTGAAAGTCCGCACTAGACAATACAAAGATGGGTAGAATCTGCATGCTAACCTCCCCGTTAGCCTCATCCTAGCGGTCAGAGCTGAGGAGAGCTAAAAGGGCAGAATCTCACCCATCTCCTTGGCACATCATGCACCCAGCAGATCAACCCAGAATCATCCCTGAAGAGCAACTCTTTTCCCCATCTTAACCATAAAATTACTCATCACTGTGTCCAGTATGTTAGTGGCAATCAGTGAGGCCATTTGTGTTCAAAACAGCTTCCTGTCACAGGCTGTCTTTGGTCATGAGGCGTATCAAGGCGATTGCATTTAGAAATTGGGATGGATGGTAGCTGTTCAAATATTCCCTGAAAAAATGGTATTATACGGCTCAGCTATAAATCTCACAAACATCCTAGTCACCCTATTATAGAGACAGAAATAACCTGCACTTGTTAGCTAGAACTTAACGGTTAACTGTGGCTGACTTTCCTTTTCTGGAAAAAATACCTGGTGTAATGGGAGGGCTTCCTGGTGGTGATGATTATTGCATGAATGGGCTCTTGTGGGTCGCTGGGTGTCACAGCAAGGTGCCTGCCAATGGCAGCACCAAGACCTGTGTGAAAAGTGATGTATGAGCGCGTCAAATACAGACATGCCCATAAGTAGGAAAAGGGATTAGAAAAAGAAATAGAAAATTTCATTTTCTTAATTTATTTTTTCTTTTTTTTCCTCTAGCCTGTTTCTAAATGTCAAAAATCTGAAAAGATGTGAGTGCCTCTAATGCTTGCTGCATTAGGCTGATTGTCATGGGGGGAGACAGCTGTGTGCTCTGTCAGTATATAGGGGAAGAAATCAAAAGTTCACCCCAGAGCAGACACTCCTGTCAGTCATAACGCATCGCTGAGCAAGATGAACCTTCCCTCCTCCCTCCTGCTGGCAAACACCATAGAGGGGCCCATTGTTGCGAAACCTGTTAGCAGAACAGACATGTTACAGTGGCATATTTAATCCACAGGAAGCTTTAGCAACACTGTATGTATTGATTACAGCAGCTTAATCGAAGAATAGTTCATGAATGAACATATGGGTAATGCTTAAAAGGAGGCCGCTAGTTGGAGCTGGAAGCATTGTATTTTGATCAGATTTGTAGATTTGTGCTCATTACTGTTTCTCAGGCCTATGATAAAACATCACAAATATAATTGTAGTTGACATATCATCAAAAAGGAGAGAGGCTGCTCTTTACCCTAATGTTGACTCGCCGTGACAATCCAGTGGCCCATAACACTTGACCTGTAATCTCAACAGAGTTACAACAGTAAGTGGGATCAAGACCAGTCAAACCTTCACAAGGCTGCTCCAGGAATGTATGAGAATGTCTCAAGAGGGGACAGTCTGTCTGTCCTTGAGTTAATATTGCACAAAGATGCTGACAACAGCACTGTATGGTACTCTGCAATTAGAAGCTCCTTCAGTTCAAGCCATGTCTTTGGCTCTAAGCACTTCTGTCTTTGAAAGGCTTTGGCAAAATGTTTCTACTGTAGTCTGTCAAAAATAAAGAATGGGTGTATGTAGAGATAGAAATCATGTTTGTAACAAAATTCCTACCAGTCTATTGGTGACTGTAGGAGGAGGCTTTTTTAATAAAATCATCTTCTGCCTGCCAGAAAGAGGGACATGATGCCTTAGTCCAGGTACGCAGAGTAGCTTCCTTTCGCAATTTGCTGTGTATTGCACTTGAGGCAAACAGTACTCTTTTCTCAGTGGTTTCGATGCTCTGCAAGAGACAGCGTTAGAGTTGCCATGTGCGCTGCAGCAGGTCGATTATCACAGCTATATTTCCCCTCCCTCGTCTTTTTTTAGGAATACCATCTGTTTAGTCATTAGCCCCATCAGCTCTCATTAATTGAGTCATGTCTCATTTAGGCTGCTGTATTAGCTTCTCATTGTTCCCTAGATAAGGAGTTGCGGGCTTTTTTCCAGATGCCTTGCTTCCTGTTGAGCTCTGTCCAAAGTCAGGTGTCAGCTGGAGAGCAAGGATGGGATCCAAACCCAGGCTGTCTTTCAAAGCTTCATGCCAAACTGCCAGCCTGTTCCTTCAGGGCACCAAGTGCCAACTTGTCTGCGCTGGCCCAGCTTTGGAGAGTCATGGGGACTATGGAACGGCCTTGACTAAAGAGAGAAAGCCTTCTGTCTCCTTTCCCCTTTGATTTCTCTGCTTTTCATCATCTCTGCTACAGCTAATAGGGTTTTTTCCTCTCTCCAATGGCACAGTGGGTGCATCTAAGTATCAAAACCCTGATGCAGAACAGATATTAAGAATAAATCACCTAGAAGGAAATGATGGGTTGCATTTCAATTAGCACACTTTGGTTACACAGAATTAGTCCTGTCACAGAATTTTATCGAGAAAGCCTTCAGAAAAGCAAGGAGAAAAAAGGAGCCCTCCTGTGTAGTTGAATTTCAACACTGGAGGGTTGAGGGTTTGTTATAAAATCTTCTGTTTAACTCGGTTTTTTCAGGCTTATGTTTTTTTACCATTAGTTTTATTGAGCTTGCTGAGTTGATTTTTATTTTTTGAAGGGTAGAAGGATTAGTTACAGCACAGCCCTTTGATTTGATTTCTTATACTTAAAAGAGCCCAATTTGAGTAGAAGAATGTGTTAGAAACTAACCAGCTTGCTGGAGAATGGATCATTGTTAAGATGACAAAATGTAGGTGTGAGTTTGCGAAAGCTGCCTGAGAGCGGGATTAGGAAGGTGTTGAAGTAATCAAGGCTCCTCAGAGTGATTTACAAAGAAATGAATTAATTAGAGCAAATTGTGAGTTCACAGTTTTCTTGAATGACCTGCCTGGCTTGTATGCTGTGAGGCCTTCAGACAATATAGGATCCCTAAACATTTTAAACACTTTGCCAAAAGAGGGAGAACAAAATGCGGAGCTGCTGAAAGAAAAGTGTTTCTTTACGCAGACATTTAGGTGAAGACTGTTATGTCTGTGCGGTTTTCCCAGCTTGTTTAGCTGTCTAATTAAACATTAACAATAAATTTCTTCTTCTGCTCCTGTTGTTCCCATGTACATCTGCTTTCATTTTCATTTTGCTGCAATGAGGTGCCTACAGTTTCTTCCTAGGGCTTCCTTAACACATGTCAAATGGAGGACATAGCTTCCTCCAAAGTTTTGGTTCGACATACATGTCATGTTTGCTAAATCGAGAAAAAACTGCCAGTGTAGTGATGACCTTCACTAGTGGGCAAAAATTTGGAAAATTCTGAATCTGGAATGAAAGAGCACATAGACTCTAAATCTACAGTGTTAGATGTAGGTGGTGCTGAGCAACCAAAATTACTTTGCATGCAAGACCTGAGCCATTTCAACTTGACCTTCCTTCCCAGAAATTCAATGTTTGCTTTGACCTGTTGTACTGTGCAGTTGAGGCCAAAGCTAGAGGAAGATTTACTAAGACTTAAGAGGACATAACTCCTTGGACGTCTGTTCTACCCTGTGCAGTCTCTCTGCTTACCTTGGTGCCTGGCAAGGGCTTAGTGGGGCTAGGCAATTTATTTCTTCTCCCTGCAGAGCTACTTCTAGTTTCCATTGCTGCCTCCTTTATATTGCTGCTCTAATTAACCTCTTAGAGTGAAGCAGCCATAGCCTATCAGAAGCTGTTTATGTTGCATATATTTTATTGCTTGTCCCATCTTCCTCCAGCACCTTTTGATTCCAGGAGAGAACAAAATACTAAAAGGCAATTTTCTTCAGCCAGAAATTGTCTACCTACATATGAAAAAATGTGTAATTTACTAGCTCCAGTTCCTGTGATATCTTTGTAGATTGTATTATAAGTACATTAAAAAATTATGGTTCATCATTCAAATGGTTTACAGTCTAAATAAGAAAAACAAACATAGTTTGTAGGCTAAAGCATAATTTATAGAGAATTTCCTCAGAATGGAAAACCTAAAAGAAAAAAAAAAACAAGAAAAAAAATTGTACCCAATTCTTTCTTAAATGCTGTGATGGCTGTGTTTCATGTCTTTATTCACTGCTTTTCTCAACCTTGCAATGACTCTACAAAATACCTATTCTAAACTAAGGTGTGGCAGGATGAAGCTTCAAAGGTATTGATTTCTGTATAGGGAAAGCTTTAGCTGGCTTCCTAAAGAGCCATCTAGCTTCCAACTTAATTGTAAATGGATTCTGGTTCCATCATGATTGCCAGGATGTCCATAATGTCTCCATATCTGCTTGTCATTCTGCAAATCAAAAGAATGCATTAATAGTGATGAGTACACTGAAGTCAAGTTGAACAGCACCTGTGATTGTACTGTCTGGGAGAAGAAAAGAGCTCAAGGATTACCGGGAACTTCCATCTCTACGCTAACTATACAGTGCCTGTGGAGGCCTGACATGCTGCTGATGTGCCCTGAGCTCAGGATTTGCCTGTGTAACCAGCTTGCTTTAACCCTTCCGTGGATGGCCTGCCTTGTTCTTTCTCAGGCTGCTAGGTTAAAGCAGAGGGGTGAGCAGGGTTATCCCTAGAGCCAACAAGCTTGTGCTCCTTAGGAGGTTTAAAACCAGCTTGTCATAGTGAGCCAAATACAGATATTTTTCTGATTATCATCTGAGGAAGAGAATGAGTGGGGATGGTTGTTTGCCTGTAAGTATCGTTTCGAGGAGCTGAGAGGCTTAGCGGATTAATCTTCCTTCTGGGATGTGGATCAGGCTGAAGTGCAGGGCAGGGTGATTATTAAGACTGAAATTCTCTGTCAGTTTGTTGGCAGAGATAGTTTCTCTGCATCAAGACGATGGTGGCAGAAGTGTCTCGTCGCAGAGGGCATATCTGAGACTAAGAACGGCAGGCTTCTTTGTGGAGGG
This sequence comes from Pandion haliaetus, assembly GCA_013401275.1. NCBI lineage: Eukaryota > Metazoa > Chordata > Aves > Accipitriformes > Pandionidae > Pandion > Pandion haliaetus. Next base: position 128,076 of record VYZV01018515.1, on the reverse strand, counting down.
GAGGGAGGCTGTTTTTGCAATGGTGCATTTCTTTAAGCCTTCCTGCTGCAAGAATTACCTTCTTTTTTCCTTCAGAGTTTTTTGTAAAAGACAGGTAGATGTGGCACTTAGGGACATGGTTTAGTGGTGGACTTGGTAGTGTTAGGTTTACGGTTGGACTCAATGATCTTAAAGATCTTATCTAACCTAAATGATTCTATGATTATATGATTACAGGTGTTGCAGAGAGCAGCACTGATCGATGGCCAGTTTTGGATGTTCTTTTGAGGGCTGGGATGGTCCCTTCAAGGCTGGAGGTGCTTTTCTGTTTTCCCTTTGAAGACCAGAAGGTTTTTCTCTGTCACATTCAGAGTCCGAGCTGTGGTTGCACTCAAGCTATGTCAAATGCCACCTTGGTGCCAAGCCGCTACCTGGCACGCTGGTTTTGAGGCTTCCTTCTTTCTCAGCCTTTGCTAGTCCTTTCCTCCAAGTCCTCCTTCCCCTTGAGGAGTAATCATTCAGTCTGGAGCATTCATTGTAGATTCCTAAGGTCACAAATGCAGACAACTCATTACTCGTTACTTTTGCTATATTCATTTTGTACTGTGAGAGGTTCTGGGTCAGGAGATGCATGCTTATATGAGCTGCTTTGCATCGATGGCTTTAGTCCTCGCTTCACATTCAGATTGCTGCGCTGCACAGGAGCTCAGGTAGCAGAACGAGACTCTTGCTGTGCTGGATAAACATAGCAGAAAGACACCCAGTATTTTTGGTCCTGCAGGGTTTCTAATTTAAGTTGCAGATGGAGGCTGACATGCAAGGAGACAAGGAACCAGTGGTGGTCATTATGATATTCTTCTAGTAGTTTTTTAATTTGAAGGATGTTAAAAATAGAGGACAGGTAAAACTGGGACCTCTTTTTTCTGTAATATTTAAACAGTGCCCCTTTGATTTTGTTTATTTTGTATTGAAGAGTATAATAATTTAGTTTTAAAGTAAGTGGTATGTTAGGTTCTCTCTTAGGAGCTTGTCTTTTAAATGCTCTTATGAAATGTGAATTTGCACTGGACTCAACAGTAGAAAGAGCAGCAGGTTTGGGCTTTGGTAGTCATGGGAGCTTGTAGACAGACGTGTTTGCATCCTGAGGCAGAAAATATCTTTGCGAGTGCAAGTTTTTGTCATCATATTTCATTTAAATGCCGTCCCGGAAACTAGTTTCTGGAAAGGTCTTCTCCAAATGCAGCCTGTCTTAGCATGTTTGTCTTCTCTCTTGGGGGTGTGTTTTGTACTTGGGCTTCTCCTTCAGGCTACTCTGGGCTTAGATACTGAAGCACGTGTTCAAATGATTCCCAATGCTCCAGAGACATTTTTATCCTGCTTGCAGATTTTATTTTAATTTTGGTGCAGGTTTTATTTTTCAAAGATTGAAAAAAAAAAAAAAAAGATAACAACAGTTCTCTTGGCCGTTTCTCTTCATCTGCAGTTCTTTTTTTTCCATTGGGCACTGTGGGAAAGAGATGTGTGCGCGTGACCTTGGATCAGTCCTTACTACAAAGCTTTCGAGTCAGGAGACTTAATCCTCCTTTTCATGCCTCACCTCTGCACAATCAAGGCCAACCTTTGAGGAGAGAGCATAATTATTTAGTGTGGCAGGCTGGGCAGATGGCAGGGTAAAAACGCATGTGAGGTATTTTGGTTACTTCTGGGGAACAACCCCATCATCTAAAAGATGGTTGGTATCATTTAAGTCATGCCTTCAGTTGTTTGAAGGGGTAGTAGCTGGCGTATGTATCTGTGCCTCAAGGCTTTCCAGTTTCACTTGCCTTGTAAAAGGCACTTTTTGAAAACTCTCTGGTGCCAGATGGCACTGAAAGGGTCAAGTCAGGGCCTTGCCTGCAGCTCCAGGGCATCCCACTCAGGCTATTTTTTGTATTTCTATTTGAACTGACAGGTTTTTAATCCTAGTCTACTTCTATTGTAATACCTTATTAAGTAATGGAGGCATGTGCAGAATCACCTAAACAAGATGTCCTAGAAACCCATTCCTTTGACATACCAGGAGTTTTGACTTTCAATGTCTTTTCTTCCCGATCACCCCTCTGCTGCCTCTTCCCCGGCACGCACTCCTAGCACAAGGAGACCCACGAGAATTCACACAGTGCTTGAGGACCAACTCATCCCTGTCACACCAGCTGCAAGTGGATTACAAAATACACTTCAATAGGGAGTGCTGGGAATGGAAGCAAGTTCACAAACAACTGCTCAGTCAGGTGTATTAAGTGTTTCCATGCAAAAAAAAGCCAGGGAAGATGATGCAGATCAAGGTGCAAGATTCATGCCTGCTCATGCCCTCATACAGAATGCACTGCCCTGCTATAAATTTTGATGAAGCCTTCCTGAGGCAAAGAGTTGTTGAAACTTATATCAGTATGCTGTATCCTGGCAAACCCCGGAGGGCAAAGCATTGTACCTGAAGCAGGGAATGATTAAAATATTAGGCTGACACGTATGTGATATCTGAAAAGTTTTCTGTCACCGCCATTAAGCTCCTTAACATTGTGCTTTGGAATGTGGCCATGAGTCATAAAAATGTCTGAACAGGCAAGAGGGCTGGTGGTATCATAAATAATAACGGCACTGCTCTCCGAACATGCATGAGCAGAGAAGGAAAAGGAGAAATAAGGAGCAGAACAGGATGACATGGGGAGATTTATTAACCTTAGCAGATGTAAGATTTAAGATTGGAAATTTCCTGGCAAAAAACAAACAAAATACTGTAAGGTCTCCTAAAATAAAAAAGGGAAGGCTCTGATTAGTGCTTGGTATATCACTGGTTGACATTTATTTTTAGTTGCAGCTATAGTAAAAGACACAAAAAGAATTGAGCTGTGTTAGTTTAGTTTAGTTTGACACACCATACTGTCACTTTGCTTAATCTACAGGGCATGGCTAGGCAAAGGAAATTCAGATTCCAGGAACAGTGACTTCAGTGGAAGTTAGTATTTTTTCCTATGTGGTGAAGAAGATGCAATGAAACACTGCCATTTTCAGCAGAAGCTGCCAGTGGTAGCATTAGAGGATGTTATGTGAGTAAAAAGTCTTGTCCCAGACTATGTGCTTTTGCACAGAAGTTACTTTGTGAGCAGCAGAACAGATGAACCCTGGTTTCTTAGAGAATTGTGTCCTGTGGATTGATTTCTTTGCTGTAGCAAGATTTGGAAAGCTTTGCCTGAAACTGGTGTTTATAACAAGCCTCTCTCATGCAGAAGCTTTGGTGTCTGATGGAAAAATGCCTTCCCCACTGCTGTTGCTATAGTCTTATCTGGTATCTGCTGCTGTCTGGGGGTGACAACAGCTCTACATTGCAGCTCTGCTGTCCAATGAATGGTAAATGCTCCAAGAGGAAAAGTTGGTAGCTATTTTTGCTGTGTCTTTTCTTGCTGCTATGTTGCTGTCCATGATCCTGTTTTAACCAAGTAGGTTCTCATCGATGCCCCGTTTTCTTCCAAATGCTGAACAAGGTACACCAAAGACCTGGCTGGATTCAGTGCTGTAAGAGGGAACCAGCGATGTCAGCACATGTCTCCTTCAGCACCATTCAAAGCCAGGTTTGGGGAATGCGCTGAAATAGAAACAAAACATCGTGCTGTGGACCTTAAGAGAAATTCTGAGGATGGCGTCATTAGTGGTGTTGAAGCAGTGCTAGAACTAGCTGTATATGCAGGGACACTTGATCTTCCCCAGTAGCCAAGTTGAAATCATCACCTTACCTCCTTAGGGCACTCTGTGTTGCACTTGGGGCTGTGCCTGACTTTCAAGTATCAGGTGGTTCTTACAGGGCTGCTTCAATTTGCCGTGTTGTAAATAGCCACGCACAGACACAGAGAGGTGTATGGACTTTGTGCTTACTCTTGCTTATTCAGTGTGACCTTAATCTCTCTGCATCTTCCTGTGCTCTGTTACACATATGGATGCAGCTTGCAGACTAACATTTCATTGACGGAGTCAGCTTGTACTAATTTAATCCGTTTATATAAAACAACATGACAGGACAGTCCATGAAATCCCTTGCCTAGGTACTGCTATTTTACGTACTTGAAAGTACTTTTGACAGCCCTGAATGATATGAAAAATAACATCAACATTTAGTAATAAGTAGTATTTTCAGCTACAGGCCAGGCTTTCTGCACACAGGGATGGACAGACCCAGACCCATCCTGCAGAGCAAGGAAGGCCAGTACAAAAGCCAGGGGTCTGTAGTAATGCCAATAGAGTTTGTAGACCTTTTTGGTAGGGTTTTGGGTGCTTTATAAGGAAGTAAGTTTTACACTTTATAAATTGAGGCTTTTAGGAGAAGTAGGTCAGAGAGACTTGGAAATGGTCACAGGTGAGAAGCTTTAGAAATGGTGAACTCTTCACCTCCAAAGAAACTAGTTTAACCACAGGATACACAATCCGGCAGGTTAAGTTACCCACACAATCACAACATCAGAGTAAAGATAGGTCTGAGCTATCTGAAGACAAGGTGATAAAGTTAGCAGTGTCCCTTTGTTGTACTTCGTGCAGCTGTACCTTAGTCTTTAGATGGTAAGAGAAGATGCTTCTCTGACACAGAAATCTTTTTGCAGGAGGCAGTTCTCAGCTCCACCTGTAATAAGACCCTTTCTACCTGAGCAACTTATTTTCTTAAACTTAGGTTATGATTATTTGTAACAGGCCAGCCAATCTGTTAATGTTCCTTAAAATTTGAGAGCTTCAGCGGTTTTGGTGTTAAGATTCCTTCCTTTCTGCAAAGTTTCTGAGTACGGGTCTGCATATGTTATTTGATGCAAAATTAGTAATACATTATTCATCATTCATTCGCTGTATTTTTTCTGTATTTTTACAAAGATCATTTTGTCTTTCTTTGAAATACTTGCTTTCACTGTGGCTGGATCCTTGCACCCTCCTAGCCTCCAGCTCAGGTCAAGGTGCAGCTGAGGATGTTAAATGACAGGACTTTTTGCTAAGGCAGAGTGTCAAATCCCAGTAGGTTGCTGGAATCCATTGCAGCAGCCATTAAAGTGCACGTTGGAAACCGTTTTGAAATTTGTAGATTTGATATACCAGCAGACAAAGGCCAAGTTACAAAGAAAAGTAACACTGGACTTTAGAGAGATTATGGACTTCTTTGCATTGCAGCATTGATGAAAGCTGCCTCCCTGCATCCCCTTTTCTGAGCTGTAGCAAACAAAGCTAAGCTTTTTAGCTCTGTCTCTGGAATAGAAATGGACATCAGAAGCCTCATGTAAAATAACCAAACCAATATACAATTGCTAACTCAGTTAATCTCTTTAGCCTGGTTTCCTCCAGTAAGCGTCGGCTCTCTGAATCACTATTGAGAGACTTAGAAAGCACCCCCGGAGCTGTGCTGCGGGAAACTCGCTTTTCCTGACTTCCAGGCTGCATTTCTTTTTTTGTTTTTATTCTTTTCTCCCCACGCCTCCTCCCGTCTTTGCCTCTTTCTCTATTTTTGTCCATGCAAACATTATAAAAGGCCTAAAAGTGGATAAGTGTCTGCTTCTAGTGTATTTAAGAGGGAGTACCATGCAGAGAATCCCCCAAGACAGCTGCTTTGGTTCCAGGCCAAGCCGGCATTAGTGCTAGAGGGAATTAATTATAATATATTAATATATAAACATAGAATATATGATGCATTTATCTCTTGAAATGGACTGGTTCATTAACTTTGTTTATAATTATTATTCTTTGCATTTGAATACTTTCACCTGAGGATCTCCGTATACTTTGTCTGCCTTTAGGTATGTGCAAAATACTATGTGAGGATGAGGCCCTTCAGAAAGCCTCTGCTATATTTTAATACCTTGGGAACATACTGCTTGGTGTATGCATACAGCGTACAGCTGTGAGCATGGGACAGAGTTCTAGGGTATTGAATTACACTGCTGCGTGAGAACAGCAGTGAAAGCACTGGTGGGATGCAAAAGAAGCATCTCAGTTTCAGAGTGCAAGATAGAAGAGACACTAAGCTGTCGAAGTAGAGAAACAGTTTATGGAATGTCCTAGTTCTTTATTGCAGATTTCCGATTGTTTTTATTACAGTATCTGGATGCTTCCCTAGCATGCACTCAGACAGTTTCTGCCTGTCTCAGTTTTCTCTTTTTTGTTATCTAATTATGGCAATTGATTTTAATACAACAAATAGACAGTATATTTAGCGAACATGAACAGGGGCAGTTTCTCACCCTCCAGTACAAACTGCTAGTGATGGGCCAGTTCTCTGAACTGCAAATAGCTATAAGAATCCCAGTTTTCCTGGTCGTCTATTGAGAATTTCCTGCACTTTATTCCATAAAATTGGCAGTGTGTACAGACCTCACCCAGCCCAAGGGTGTATTAAAGGCCCATGAATCTCACAGATGTTCACAGATGGCAAGTGCTCTGCCATCACCTTCCCTGTGGCAACACATGGCTCATTCCCTGTGCTGTCAGCAGCCTCTCTGAAGTGCTGCCCTAAAGCTGTGAGGGGTAAGAAGGCAAAGGCTCCCTCAAGCACTCCCTTCGTGCTCATTTACTATTCCTCTGCTGCACCATTTCCACATCATCTCATAGATCCATCAGTAAGGATGTTTAGGAAAAATTTAATTTCACAACCACAGGGTCAAAGACAAAATCATTTCTTGGCACAAGATGTGAATGAGGTGGGCTGCTCACCACCTTCGGTCCCATCCAGCAGGGCTAGCCACATCCCTCTTCCGGGAAAGAGAAACAGATTTTTAGCAGCCAGATTTCACCAAGTGCAGTGAGTTCACCGAGTGCAGTGAGTTCACGAAGGCTGGCTACAGCAGCAGCCAAAAAAGGCAAAGGGTGCAAACGCCATCGTTCTCCTCAGTTCTTCCTCACTCTGGCCCCGGTCAGGGGTGCAAGCTCGGCAGCAGGTTGGTCTGCTCAGGGCAATAGCAGCGTCCTCTGGCTGTTGCCCTGCTGCACTGGCAGGATGGGGAAGCAGGGGGAGCCAGGAACCAAACAGGCCTGGGTTTGCATCAGCTGGGCTGCGTGGCTGCCCATGGCATCTGCCACTCCAGGCAACTACCTGCTGTGCAGGCACTTGATGCCAGCCTTGATCAGTTTATAAATGTATATTCTCATCTGCAGCCACTGAGTCTAGATTTATGGCAAAGTTTTGGAGGAGACTACTGTAGTGTGTAAACTGGTGGGGAACTCTTCACTGATGCATTTGATCACTAGGGAAGATATATTGCAGTGCTCTTTCATGTGAAAGAAGTATATTCAAACCCTGCTCCCTGCCCCATTCCACCACCCTTCACTGCTTGGGATGCATTTACAGAAAGTCTGAGCTGAAGTGACCACTAACAGCTCCCAAAGGGGCAGGCACAGTCGTCTGTCTTCCCTTCTCCACTCCATGCATGCCTTTTCCTTTGCACTGGCTTTGGGGTATGATTGGCATCTTAGTGAGTGGATTTGCCCTACTAAACTTGCAAAAAAACAATACAGAAAAAAAAGTAAGGCTGCAAGTTGTGGACTGACTTGATGTGCTTTTACACATAAAAGCTTGATGTGCTGACTTGGCTCAAGGAGACATCAGATGAGTGCCAGCGCAGGGCCAAAGGAGACGACAAGACGGTGTATCCCAAAATGTTGAGGGGAGAGCAGCATCGCTCCTGCTGTTAAAGTGGCTCAGTTCCTCTCATCAGACGACGTTCACAGGGTCCACACTGCTGGGGAAAAATGTAGTTAATCCCAAGCTCCACGGACAGAGGTTGTGTATCTCCTAGTCACTAACAATGGCAGTGATACCGCCACTTGGGACTGAGTGCTCTTGTGTTCCTACCTGTGGGACTATGAACATTCAGTACTTGTCTCAGCCACCTTCAGGCCATTGTTTACGATTTCTATGGGCTTTCAGCAATAGGTGACCCTTCTCAAACTTTCTTATTTGTCAAAAGTGTGTTTGCAGTCTGAGCAAGACTGACTTACTTAAAGTTTTTGGTGTTTGTGAGGTCCAGGTTCAGCGTAAGGGAAGTTCCATCTCTTGAATGCTGTATTTTTTATAGTATTAGGAAAGCAGAAGCCAAAGTGGTTGAGAATTCAGCAGTGTGTTTTTCCCAGCTCCCACTAACTGTGTGAGGATAACAGTTGTCCACACAGTTATCTTCTAGGGGGTCATGGTTGCAAATGGATGGCATTATTACGGGAGTCTTTTCATTAAAAGCCAAAAGGACAGGATCTCTCTCCATCACTATCCCAAAGCCCTGCTTCCCCTAAAGAAAGAAAACCCAAGACCCCAGGCAAGTCAATTAAGCATTGTATGGACCTGTCAGACAGATAAGAAAGGGACTCTTTGGCCACAGTTGAGGCCACAAGAGGGGAATGAATCTCAGAAAGTCTCTTGAGCAGATAATAAATAGCCTTTATCTGGGAGGTGTGTCTGTGTGTGTTTTTTGAGGAGGTGTGATGTCAACCTCCCAGACTTGCCTTCTTTGTTGGGCGGACATTTGCTTTAATTAAGAACCTCCAAGGGAATGTTAATTGGCCTGGGGGGGCAGGAATTCATTACTTCATCTTCTCTTTCCATCCAAGTCCATGCACACACATATGCACAAATACACATGCTTTCTTTTACAGCAGAGAAAAACAGCAGCAGCTAGTTTTCTGGCAAGGCCTCCTTTCACCAGTGTGCCTGTCTGTATGTTACAGTTTGGTAAAGGAACAACAAATAAATGTGGTGCTTTGTTTCCTTCTTCCTGAGGAGAAGCAAAGGGAAGATTTGCCAGCTCCTTCTAAGGGTTTCACTCCGAGCGGACCCTGTGGGCCCACATGAGAGCCCTGTGCAGCCAAAGCTCTGCAGCAGCAACGCCAGAAGCAAGTTCCCCCAGTGGGTTATGGCATTATAATAAAGTGGAGGGGGACCCGCTTGGCTAATGAGCATCCTTTGGCTTTGTTCCTTTGAACATTGTTTTCCATTAGTTTCTTTTTTTGAAACAGATCATTTTATCCCATATTTCAGAGTGGGAAGCAACAAGCAAGCTTACAGAGAGACACAAGAGGGTTCTCTAATCCAGAAAACCTTTGCTTATTTTTCATTCTTTTCAACTGTTCCAAGATGAGTCAAAACAACCTTACCCAGCTTATATGCTGAATCTATACGTTATCACAGCCTAAACTAACATCCCCCCATCATCTTTTTTTTTTTTCTTTCCTATCATCACTCAGAGCAGTAAGGGCAGTTTCTCAGGAGTACCATGTTGGAAACAGTGGTGGTTGATTGTCCTGCTGTGTGAAGTCTAGTCCTAATGTGAAACAAGGTTTCAAAGTCCTATGTTTTTTTCTTCCTAAGTTGTGATCTGGTTAGGTACCAGTCATCCTTGTGACTATAGCTTTTCCTAAAGCTGTGTAGTTTCAAAATACTGTGATTTTTTTCCTCTGTCTCTCATACGTTATCTGTTGTGACAGCTTATAGAAACAAACTCCAAAATAGAGATAATAGCTGAAATGAAAAAACCCCATGCCTCCCAACGTCACTGTCATCTCCCTCTAACAAAAGATGTATTTATTTTCTTCCCTTGCCATAACTGTAGAGCAGATGAGTTGAAGTGCACAGCAAACTTCTACCTTGAACTACTGCTGTTAATAGTTTTAATGTTACTAGCGCACTGAGTAAAGAGGAGTTTGGGGAAGGGGATTTAAGCAATAATAAAAATATATATTTTCTGCTAGGGCTGGGATCTAGATGGGAGGGAGAGGGGGGAAACCTACCTGCCATTCCTGCTGGCTGCCAAGTGTTAGTAACACCACTGATGTTTTGTCAGGAAGAAACCAAAAAGGTAAGAACAAATGCAAAGCCAAATTTAAAAAGAAATGTCTGGTATCCTACTCTGGAGCTCAGTAAGTAGGTGGAGGTTCCAGGCAAGCTGGCAAGCAGAGCGACTGCTGGAGACGTGCGAGCCCTGCGCTGCTCCCAGCCCAGCAGAACAGGGTCTGGAGGAGTGAGCTGATCCCTCGGCTACCCAGCTCGTTTCCCCCGCGGTGCCTTGTAAAGTCCCAGTCGGCACCTTTGGTTACACTCGGGAGCAAATGACACAGAGAAAACTTTCAAACATACGCACACACCAAGGCTATACATGTATATATATGAACATAAGGCATAAGAACATACAATTGGTAAATCATAACTTAATTTTATCTAGCATTTTCCCAAATGCCCTTGGTTTTGAAGGTGCTTAAGCATAGTGATGTATATTCATAAGTACTTCACTTTTAGTCAGGGCTAATATGCAAATTTAGGCTGTGACAGCTAGAATAACAGCACAGCATCTAACTTCAAGCTTTTTATATTGTTAACAGATAGGCTTCTGTTTCAGATGCTTTGTACCACCATCCAGTGGAGTCTTTGTCTCCGTTGACTGTCTAGGAAGGCTGTACTCCCAACACAGGCAATTGGAATAAATGTCAAAATTTGGATGCTATGCCTGCCGTAAAACAGGAGTACCTGTGTACCAAGAGCTAAGTACTACATGCAGGTCTCTGCAAAGCCAAGGAGAAAAATGAGGCCTGTTCGCTTCCCCAGAATTATGTTTAAAAGGAGTGAAAACATGCTAGGCTCTTGAGGGAGGTAACACAGCTGCTCTATATTGCATTCTGGAATGTCTTTTAAAAGTGACCTTTTCAAAGGATGTTCTTGTGCTCGAGGCTTGTACCCATTTTTGCTCCTAGGTATTCAAGCGTGAGTGTGATCCTACTTGATAATTGAAAGAGTAGGGCTATTGAATTGCTAACAAGGACATCCCTTCTGAAAAATGCTCGTTAACCGTTGGAATTTTAAACAAAATATTAGAGCTTTTAAGGAGCCTAAATTGAAAGGTCTTCTCAGTTACGCAGCTTTCATTCTCTTGATTCTCATGCTGTCGTAATTTTTGGCATTAGCATGGCCTTTCAGAGTAGGCAAGACATAAATCTGTATTATACATAAGAAGCAGGGAAGAAAACTTAGTAAAACAAAAGAGAAAAACTCAAAAACCCCTATCATTTAAGTTTTGTTTATTCATCCTCCAAAGTACAAGCCCCATGTGGTTTCTTTGCAACTTCTCAAGGTAAGAAAGAGAACACCTTTTTAATTCACGCAAGATTCCTTTGTGCTCAGTGTTATTGACTGATCTTATAAAAAGTACATGGATGACAAGACTAAAAGTCTTGTCAATCTCGAGAAGAGCTGCAGGTCTGAGCCTCCAGCAGTGCAACAAATTGCACAGAACTGGTCCTTAGCCTATTACTGCTGAATGCACTCTGCATTGCTGCCAAATCTCCTCTTCTTGTGGCACGTTTAAACCCATCCCTTAAAGACCCAGACAAATGTTAGTTATAGTTTAGTCACTATTAGCACCTGATATAAATCATAAAACAAAGAGGAAAGGTTAACATACAGTTAATTTTTGCAAAACACTGGAATTAAGCAGCCACATGTCTATGGCTAACATTACTCTTGACAAATTTTGTCTCACCTAGATTTTTAGCCATTCTTTTTTAGTGCCTGTATGAACCACGATAAGCAGTGCATTTTTAATGCATCATAGATAGATGCGTGAATTCCAGAGGGGCTAACATCTTAAAATGCCATGTAACCTGTTTGCAGTAGAATTCTCAAATTTGTTCCATTGGGATGTGATGGCTTTCACCCTGATTTGGACATACCAAACATTCAGATGCTTCTACAAAATTCTGACAAAATAAAAGAATCCTGTAAGTGGGCATAACAACAATTTAAACTATTTTTCAGGCTAACAGACAGATTAACGGAAAGGAAAAACGATGTAAGAAACTAGACTTGGGCCAACTTTTCTGGAATAAGCAGTAGCCCCAGTCTTACACACAGTCCCATATGTGCTGAATTCAAGCAGGCATCTTGTCTACCAAAATCAGTTCTCGCAGGATCGGGCCCTTTCAGTTCTGGTTATTTTTCAAGTTCCATTTGTCACTGTTCTAGTGCAGAAGCAGTACTGAAGGCAAGGTAAAGGACTTTTTAAAGTATAAGATAAAGCGGGTCTGTATATATGTAATTTTGAAAACTAATTACCTTTAAAACTCCAAATTACTGCTTAGTCTACTCTGGGCATATTTTTGTGTTGTAGAACTGTCTTGGAGATTGCTGGTTTTCTTCTTTATTGGACAAGGTCAACATAAGCATTTCTTTCCACAAACCTTGCAAATCAAATCACTTCAGTCAATCAACAAATTGGGTCTGCTGATACACAGTTAATGAAATGCATTAGGGTGCTAATGTCTTGCGCAATAAAAAACTGAGATTAAGTCCTAGCTTGTAAATCAAATTGGCTGGAATGATTGTAGTTCTTTCCCAGACTCATACCAAAACCACACTGGGGTTGGGACAGGCAGCATCATCCAAACAAGGGATGTCTAGGAGGAGGATAGCAGTGGGTCTGGGATAAGAAGAGCATGGAAGATTTGACGCTTGCTTTGGGGATATATTGACAGATGCTGCATGAGGAAGATTTGCAGGCAGCCTAATGAATGGTGTCTTACTATCAGGATAGCTCGTCCTTCATCTTGAATAAAGTCAGCCCACTTACATTATTTAAAAGAAAAAGGGAGCTACCTTAGTGGTCTATAATAGCTGTTTTGCTATTATGGAAGAGTTGTTGAGTGTTCATGTGGCAGGACAAAACAAAACAGTCTGTAAAATGAATCTTTCAGCCTACGGTATGTGTCGGCGTGAGTAAGGAGGAACACTTGCAAAGTGCAGGCAGTTTGCCTGGAAGCATGCTTACTGAGAGTGGAAATGGCCAGGAATCATACTAGGTGGTAGTTAGGCAATTTGTCATCTATTTATGATTTTAAAAGTGTATTTTTGTAAAATACAGGAGTTAACAGAAGATGATCCTAATGACTCAAATCTGCCATTTTCTCCCTTCCGTTCCTTTTAGGAGCGCCCATCAAACACCAATAATTCTAATCTTTTACAAGTACCTAGTGGCTCCCAGCCAAGAAACGTTTTAAGAAATAAATAGCGGCTCTTAATGCAGTGAATTCCAGTTTTGCCTAATCTGTGCAAATTGATGAATTAAATCCCTTTGCATCTCAAACCCACTTTGGTGATTTGCATGGTGATTATTTCAGTTTTCATAAATTTTCCCCAGTCATTTCCTGTCATTTCTTGAGAACAGACGTCTAATCTCTGCAGAAATGTGTGTGTGTAATAGTTATATAGTGTTAAAAACTTGTCTATACATATTCAGCTATTGCACGGTCATAGATAATGTATGTAGATGCGCGCAGGACACCAGATACCTCAGCTGGCCATGATGAATGCGCCTGCAATATCTGTGTATGCGTCCTCTTCAAAGAGCAGAAGCGTATTTTGAGAAATAATGAACATGATTCAACAAGCAGCGATTAGGTTTGGCTGCCCTGCCTTTTGTGAAAACCTAAGTGCAGGCTGGTTGTTATATATGAATCCTATATTGTGTACGCTTACCTGTAAAATATATTTTAGTAAACTACATTTGATACTTAAGATGCAAGACCATACGTTATAGTTCAGCTGCTGGCATGGAGCACATTGAAGCAAGAGCTCAACAGATAAGCCAAGAAAGATTTTTCTGTTTCTGTTCTGTGGTGTGGTTTAGTGAAGTTTAAACCACAACTCTGCTCAGGCATTAACTGAAAAGCAACTACTAAAATGCAGCTAGCTTTTTCTGCCTTCTGGGGCCTTCACACAGAAGTTTTGTTATGTAAGTCTGTCCCTCTGCTACGGCTTCTCTCAGTGTGACATGAGCTGGAGAACATTGCTTTATCTTAGAGCTTACGTTTTACTCAGTTTGGCGCACACTGGCACAAAAGGGAGATATTACTGATACATGTGATGGTTTGGAATATGATGGCTACAGCATACCGTGGCAGTCAGTTATTTGTTTTGGCTTCAGGAGTTGTAATCACTCATTTGTATTATAAGAAAAGTTCGACTAGTCTGACATGTAAACTCTCTCTGCTTTAAAAATAGCAGGTATGAGTAGCAGCTTTGGAATTATTGTTATGGTATCTTTAGTCTTAATGCTCTTCTTTTCCATTTTCATTCTCATCTGCTGTTTTCATGATTATCTGGAATGACTCTTGTTTATAGAAACAGTATATGTATGTTTTGTAGATAAATGGTTACAAATACAGCTAGAGATGTCCATCATGCATGTACTTCTGTCTGTGTATTTGCACTTTACATGTTCATATGAATTAGGAAGTGCTTTAATTCCAGTTTTATGGCAAGTAGAGCAGTCTGAAAAGCTAATGGTGATTGCAAGGATGAATGAAAAGTCATTGTCAGAGACAAGACTGGAACTTCTGCACTCTGCTTTCATCAGAATTGCAGAAGATCAACCTAGAAAGGACAAGAAGTCATCTACTCCATCCTGCTGCCCCCAGGCAGGATCAATTCCAACTAAACTGCTCCTGATAGATACTTATCTAACTTCTTAAAACCTCTAAGGATGGAGATTCCAGAGTTCCTGTGGGTGGTCACTTTGGCTGCTAGCTGGATATTTGCCCACAACAGACAATCCTGTCCCTGGGTGTTGCTTTGCCATGCACAGGATTTCATAGCAAACCTCAGAAATAAGGGCAGAGCGGGTTGGGTGGATGTTTGTGTTTTAGTATGTAGGCCTGGAGGTTTAATAGACTTTCTGTGTTGAGATGGACTGTGATACTCTGTGTTGTGGTATTTCTGAATCTTCTCTACTTAACAGAGTCTCTTGGGTAACTGTTTAACAATTCTGAGCCTGGTTTTTTAATCTAGAAAAGGGATGTAGTATACTATAGCAGGTTGATAGTGGAGTTTGCCCAAAGTTCTGCATCTTCTTGGTAAACGTTTGTAATGTGATTGTCCCATGAGTTTGGTCGGACCCATGGGAAACCCGGGGGGGCGGGAAGTACAACTGAACTGCAAGGAGGAGAGAGACACAGTTGTTCTGACTGGGAAAGACCCAAACCATTGTGAAAAGGAGTAGGCTGTAGTTTCATGTGATGTTTTTAAAGTTACCTTTTGGTGAGTAAGTTGGAGCTACACAAGATTAATTTAATTTTATGATTCCCTGTGTGGTTCCTTGTTGGGCCAGGAGCCTGCCCGTCCCCTACCCCCATGGCATTGCATGCCACAGGAGTGCTGTCTAGGCAGTACAGGCAGTTTCGCATCCCCCGTCCAGCACATCAGAAATTGGAGAAGCCCCTATGGAGAAATCATCTGTTTGAAGTACGCTCAGGTCGCCCGCAGCTGGCAGGGGCTGGTTTTTGTTGAAGAGGCAATGTGAAGAAGGGTCAGAGATGCTCAGGGATGTGCTGAGGCCCTATGGACTGGGGCCCAGAACTGCAGCATCCCGTCCCTGATCCTAGCTCACTACTGGTGTCTGGCCCCATCAGAGCTGTTCTCCAGTGCCTGGGTCTGGTGCTGAGGATCAGCTGTTACGTTTCTTCCCTCCTGCACTGTCTCTCTGCTCCTCCAGGGCCCTTGGCACTACTGGGTGTTTATAGATATTGGACATTTGCCCCATCAGCTCCCAACTCTCCAGTTACGCAGGCAAGGCACTGGGATATTTCACTAACTCATTCTTTTCTTAATATAAAAAATAAGGCAAAATCCCAGTGCAATTCCATGAGGTTGGAGGATGTTAGGATCAAATAAGAGCATGGTTTGGAAATCTTGATTATGGGTGGCTTCGCTGGCTAACGGTTCCTTTGCTGTCCCCTCCTTTCTCCCCTGCCTCCTGCAGCTGCTGGCTCAGGGACTGCATGCTGAACTGGACCAGGAAAGCAGTTAGGGCTCGTTCTTTGCTGGGTTATTTTTAACTTGGCTCAGTTGCCTGATCAAGCCAAGCATTCAGCCCCATGAAGCAGTTGTTCTGACACCACTGAAGTGAGTGCTTTGAGGGTGGAAAAGAGCTGTGCAGGGCAAGGAGGGATGGTGCGAGCTACTTCAGTTGACCTTGCTGCCAAAAGGAGTGTAGATCATTCTTCCACCTAAATGCAGCACAGCTGAGAAATGCTGCTTTGAAAATGCTGGTGCTTGGACTCCCCTCTTCACCATTAAGACTCATTATGGAGAGAAGAAGAATAGTTTTCTCTGCAGTCCCCAAGCAGAGTGTTTCCTCTTTGGCACGAAGAAGCCCTTTTAAGAACATTAGCTGAGCTATTGCAATGATGAGGATGCATGTAGGTCAAAGTGGTCATTAAGTCGCATGTCCTCATTCCTTTGCCTCTTTTCTGGCCTTGCCAGTTATTGTCCATGAAGCTGTGTAAGGGTTTGTTTTTTAATATAGATATCTGTTGCCTAGGGACTGGATTAGGAGTGCCCCAGTTTATGTCGAGCAGTGATCAGTCTCTAGGTAGAAACATCTATCGAGGCTGGACGTGAGGCTGTGACCTTGCAAGGAGAGCCTGGCTGTTCATTATCCTTCCCTTGAGCTGAGTCTCCCTCCCTATGTGTGTAACCCTAGAGTTTGCGTATTTTCCATAGAAGAGATTCCAGTTGGCCTTTGAAGTTACCTCGAAAATATTTATAGAGGACAAGTCAACTCCTTTATACAGTAAGTGTTACATGTACTCAGAATCAAAGTGCAAATTATATCTTTCTAAATGTGTGTGCCTACTCTTGAGCATCAGAGCTGGTCTTAAAATGCATACTGCTCGTGAAGCTTTTTATTAAGATTACGAAGGAGTTAAATGTAAATTTAGAGTAAGATCTTTTTAAGCCTTATATATGACAACGATTTTTCCACCTATGATGTCCTTGGCAATGTTTATAATACCACAGTATCCAGCAATTATACTGAAAGATTGGAGTCTACCCATAATTAATTTGCTGTGCGAGTACTGTTACACCAGTCGGTACAGGTACCCTGAATATTACAAAGGAGGAGAGTACTATGTACAGGGGCGTTTTGAATTGGATTTCTCAATTTGCAAGCAAGAAATGCAAGTTAATGATACCTTCCCATTGCAAACCTTTGCAATATTTTAAAGCTCACCCTTTCCCATGGTTGCTATCCAATACAAAGAGGAAAGAGGTTACAAGAATGTGGCTTTTGCAATCTCAGAAAAGGATGTTACGTCTCTGTATATGAGATCCATCAGGGTGTTATGCAGCATACTCCCAGCAAAGCATGAAACTTGTAGTCTGAATATGCAGAGTATTAGAACATTCAAAGGCAATTATGTAAAGCTGGCTCTTGAGCCGGGCCTTTTATTGGGACAGCCTCAATTTCCACTGTCATGTTGGGTTTGGCAATGAAAGCTGTACCCCTAAACGGTGATTTGACAGGGTACAAGTTAGGGGTGAGCAAGCTAGCAAAGAAGCACTAGCCCCAGAGCCTGAGCTGGAAATCAGGCCATTTGAATGCAAGCCCATGTGCCTATAGAGCTGCAAGAGGAGTTTTGTGCAGTGTAAATGCATTTTACAACTTGTAAGGAATAGTCTTTCCCACTTCCTCTCACAATTATTATCCAGATTCATAATTAGCCTAGTGCAGCTTTTAACTCGATAGTAGGGTGGATTTTCTTGTGGCTGAAGCAGTGCTCTGTCCTTCTGTCAGCACGTCTGACGGTGAGCTATTGCTTGGTTTCCTTTGAGCGATTTCCCCAGTTTAGCTGCTTGAAAGCATTCCTTTAGGAGGCTGCAAGATTTCACAAAGCTATTTGTCTGGCATGTCTCAAACAGTTTGCTTCCTGTTGATAGTAAACCAATGTAAAAATGCCAGAGTTGTAATAAACTATGTCCATTCGTGCACTACAGATCTGCTTATGATTTGCCTAAAAGTCACAGGGGCTGTGAACCAAGCACGTATTTTTTCTTACTCTTTTTATTATTTTATACAGCAAAGGGCAAACCCAGACTGAAGGTCAGTTTATGTCTTCCTGCAAAAAGGTGCCATGTCATTTTTGTATTTGCCAGTGTTTAGTTAGGGGATAAACAGACAAGAGAACCAGCTTGCCGTAGAGAGCTGTGGAGCTGACCCAAAGGCATTCAGATCCTACAAAACTATTTTGGCGAGAAGTAGGCAGGCGGGGACTGAAGCAGACAGCATGCTTATCCTGCTAGCATTTGCTTAGGACATAAACACGGGAAGTAATGAACTTTTCACAAAGGTCCATCTGTAGATGCCTAATGCTGGAAAATACAAAAGCGATGCATATGAGCATAGATTAGATCTGTTCCTGACTTCTTTGGCAAAATGGTTTTGTAAGGTTGGCAAGACAGCTACATGAAAAATTGGCCTGAGAGAACAGACAGCACAGCCATTTGTGTTGCTGTGCCTGGAGTTGGCCCCAAAGGTGAGCGGGTGTTGTGATTTAACCCCAGCCAGCAACTAAGCATCACGCAGCCACTCGCTCCCTCCTCCTGCCTCCCAGTGGGATGGGGAGGAGAATCGAAAAAAAAACCTTTGGCTTGAGATAAGAACGGTTTAATAACTAAAGTAAAGTAAAATATAATAGCAACACTAATAATAAAATTTTATAATAATGATAATTGTAATGAAAAGAAATATAAGAAAAAAAGAGAGATAAATAAAACGCAAGAAAATACAAGCGATGCACAATGCAGTTGCTCACCACCCACTGACCAATGCCTGAGCAGCGATCTGTCCCTCCCCAGCCAACTCCCCCCAGTTTATATACTGAGCATGTTGTCCTATGGTATGGAATATCCTTTTGGCTAGTTCAGGTCAGCTGTCCTGGCTGTGTCCCCTCCCAACTTCTTGTGCACCTGCTTGCTGGCAGAGAATGGGAAACTGAGAAATCCTTAACACAGGATAAGCGCTACTTAGCAACAACTAAAATATCAGTCTGTTATTAACATTATTCTCACAGTAAATCCCAAACACACTGTACCAGCTATTAGGAAGAAAATTAACTGTATCCCAGCTGAAACCAGGACAGTGAGGGAGTGATGATCCTTGTGTAAAAGTTTTTCTCCACCCTAAAGAGTTTACTTTGAACTTCACAGTGATGCAAATGAGAAGGAGAATATAGAATTAAAACAGAGTTGTATTGAGAGTGTATAATAATAAGTCGCCCAACCAATCTTCCCCTAGAGGAGATGAACAGGGTGAAATATCAGCAGTAAATACCCAGGTGAATAACTAGACTCTACTGGTAAATGTTTGGTCACTAGAACTGCGTAGCTTGAGTATACACAGGAGATGTGAAGCAGAAGCCACCCACAAAATAAAAAGCAAAATAACCCACACTAATGGAGGGCTTCTTGGAGGTAGAGCCTATATCATCTGGTCTGGGGCCTTAGACGGAATTGTCTTTCTGACATCTTCAGAAGAGATCTTGCTGTGCCGTGTTGTGTGTTAAGGTGAGAAGTTCTCTGAGCCAGGGACTGCCTTCGCTGTGTGTTTGCATCGTGCGTCTCAGCTGAAGCACCTGGGCATTGCAGAAGGCATGCAGTACTTGACAAGAAGCAAAATGTTCCACAAGGAGGTGGTTACGCTGCTGCGTTCTCTTTTTCCTGGAGGGAAAAATGTATTGCAGTGGTGGAAGATAAAAATAGCCATCAGTCAGAGATCTGGCAAGCACCTACATACGTAGTAAGCATTCTACATTGAGGCTAAATAACGAAGCCATTTAATGCTCCTTTCTTGGTAACAGTTTAATACAAAAAGGTCCTGCCAATGCTGCAGTCTGGCAAGGAAGGCCAGAGCCAAAGCTAAGTCTCAAATGTTTTCCATGGATGTTGCTTAGCGGGGCAGGGCCACTGAGTTAGCAAGTTTTCAGCTTCTCTTTAGTTCCTTCTGTGAAAGCAACCATGAAGAAAAGGGAAAAAGAAAAACAGGGTAAGTTTGGTCGTGAAGGATGCTGAGGCAAGACTTCCTGAGAGAGAACACTGTTGAAAAGGTGAGTTCTGGAAAAGGTGGAGGACAGCCACACTGGGTCAAGCCAAATCCACCTTTTCCTAGTAGTAGTTAGAAGTGGTGCTGAGGGATGGCCAGGAATATGTCAGGCATGTAGGGATACCTGCCCCTAACACCCTCCCAGCCTCCAAGAGCAGTTTAATTCTTTTTTTTTTCCCTTGTCTGTTCTGAAAGAAAAAAGACTTTTTGTAGATTCTTGTGTAGTCTTACTTATTTACAAAGAGATATTGCAGCCATATCAATTTTTCATGAAACAAGACAGGAAGGCTTTGAATTTTGCATGCTGTTTGGGCTAAAAGGGCAACAATATGATGCATTTTAATACATACGTTTTGAGTTTCTTCTAATGAAAAATATCAAGCAAGCAAGTTAAGAGTGCTAGGGCTACTTCTGAAGCTTGCAAAATAGATAAAAGCCAAGAATTTAAAACATTTCATTAAAAATGAACCCAGAAGTTTTTTGAAGCTCAACATTTTGTTCTGCAAGCTCAGCAATATTCATTAACCTCCCACTGAAGATTGCTGAACAGCTGGATCCAATTTCTGAAAAGATAATCATAAAGAAATTAGATTAATAGTCTTGAAGTGGAGCAGTTGAGGATCAGTTGTAGCAAGCTCTTTTATATGTAGCATGTTGTCAGCTATTTTCCATGTGAAGATGATTACTGCAGTCCCAAGAGGAATGAGGCCATATCTCAATGATACAGATATCAGTTCTCCTGGACTGTGAACACAGCAAGGCACAGATAAGCAAGATTGCTGCTGGCTCCCTTTTCTCCTTCTTTCCTATCTCCCTATTCTGAACACATCACCTCCATGACATATATGCATATTTGCTGCAAGGAAATTGCTGCCCTTTCAGTATGAAAGGCAGCATGTTTCTGACATACCAATCAGTGCAAAAAAGCTCCTGCTGGCCCAAGTGAAGATTAAGTGCCTTTGTGTGGTGCTGTATTGTAATACAGAGGTAAATTTAAAGGATGACCTGTCCCTCCTAAGGCAGATCCACAAATAAAGCAACATATTCAGTATTGGCTTCACTCTCACTGAATTAAGTGATAAAACTCCACTGAGTTCAGCAGTAGCTGAACTGGGCCACAGCAGAGCACTTCTGAATCCCGCATTAGGCTCTCCTATGCCCACTCTCATTTTTCACTTGCTTCAAGCAAGTCTCACAAAAAAAGCTGCAAATTTTCTCATGTTCTCGTCAGTGCCAGCGACCTCGGTGGAAACCCAGAAACCTCTCTCACCCTGGCTCCCACAGCATGTACTTCCAACAAACAACTTCTGCAGGGATATGCATTTCTTTCTGCAGCCCAATGACACTACTTCTTTTCTCATCCCTGTACTCAGTCTAAACAAGTGTAAGACAGGTGTGCTTCGTGCTCTCAATTTTTCCTGGCAGTCTCTGAATACTGCATCCCCACTAAAAAGTGTCCTATTTTTACTTGCAGGCAGCAACTACATTCAAAGGAAGAAAATACTGTTCTGAATGCAGGCATAGGTCCCATATCAGTTATTTCCCCCCTCTGTTCATGTTCTAGTAGCTTTCTCAGGTATGGGACAAGCCAACAAAATTGCAAATGTAAGGCAGGAATTAAAGCACATTTATTGTTGCACAGGGGAGCATTCTCATGGTGCGTGGATCACTACATCCTTCAGCAGCCTGGTTACTCTCTGCTTTGCTTCTTAGCTCATTCATTCTGCGACCTGTAAGTTTATCCCCATTCACACAAATAGATGCAGAATAACTTGGCAAACCTTAGGGCTTTGATCTTCCCGACGAGGTGACGAGAAACAGCTTGCTGTCGTTTGCCAATCTTCTAAAAATAAAAGTCCAGCATCACCAGCTTTCACCCATCATTCTCTGTTGTACAATTAGCAAAATGATATGCTAGTTCTTACGCACCTACATTCAGTCATTCCCTGGGCAAACATATATCATTATATAACCATACAGGTTTTAGGGATAAACTACTGCATTACACCTTTAGGTGACATCCTGTCGATGTCTTGGCTGCCAGATGCTCGAAGGGCTTAGCTACATGACAGCTGTGTGCGCGCACTGGCTTTGATACAGAACACTCCAGAGCTGACTCTTCCAAACCTGCCAGTGTAGGTGTGTGCCAGTCCTCGGGCCAGGCCTTTGAAATGCTAGCTCTGGCACTGCCCACCACCCCATGCACAGGTGCACAGGCGTGTTCTCCCGGTTCGGTGGTCCATTCTTGCACAGCAAATGGCCTAAGCAAATGCCTGACCTTAAAAGTCCCCTTAAGACTTCCTATCCCAAGTGGGAATGGATCTACGGTCAGCTCAAGTGTTTCTCTTGAATCACAGTCCAGAGAATTCACTTTTTAGTGTGTCCCCCTCTGGTCCCATGCCAGAAGACCCCTCATTTTGAGGGAAATGTGGCAGCAGAATAGGCTGTGCCTGACTTTGACAGTGCTGGAAGCCAGCCGGATCTCTAAAAGTATTAGTCTTTTTCTTTGCAGCCTGAAAGGAGTATTTTAATAAAGTGACAGAGCTAGGTAAAGAGGCAGAAGGGTTGTTTGTTTTCCTTTTTACTCAAACTTTCAGTACACGCTTAAAATGTGACACTCTTGTCTGGTATTTTCAGTTTAGACAGAACATGGTTGTTTCTTCGGTTGAAAAATTGAATTCCAGAAAGAAATAACGCTTCTGGCAAAGCAGACTGCATTCCAGGGCATGATTTCATCTGGTAACTAGTCCAAGAGAGTCAATATTGGCTAATATGACCATGACTGCATGTATTTCTCATTAATTTTCATTAAAACTTGCCAGAAAATTCATGTTTTGGTGCCAGCAGATCACTCTTCCTTTCCATATATTTTGTAGTGTCATCATTCACTAACCCCAAAACTCTCTCTAAGGAAAAGAAAAAGCTATAATGCAATGTGCTCATCTCCTCTCATTGCCCACTGCAGAGTTACAGAAAGAGGAGGGTAGAAGTCCGTTAGCAAACAAATGGGAAGTTCTTCAGGGAAGTGGTTTTGTGAGTCCCTTGCAGGACCAATATTTTCTGGTGCGTAAGAAAACATGATTCTAAATGAGGTCATGAAGTGCAAGGCAGCTTTGACCGTCTCTCTGCTTTCTCTTTCTGCTTGAGCTCAGAAGAGAGCCTCACCGATATCTGATCTAATTTTTTATGTATGCTTGGCCCAAATTCCCTCAAAATGTCTTTGGAGAATCCTCAGGACATTCTCACTCTCCTGTCGTGATGGGTGTTGGCCGCTTCTGCTGCACCACATTCCCCAGCAGTGGACTCAAACGTGCAGATTTTGTGACTTACTTACTGTCTCACAATACAGGAAAGAATGGGAATTCTCGGTACCTGTTCTATCTGCAAGAGTCCTGGATTTGAAAAAAGTGATGCATAATATGCCCCAAATTTGTCAGAGGGAAGAATGCAGTTTCAGATCCTGGAACAAACCATGAACATAGATCCTGGCTCCTGAATTCTCCAGGTGGTTAAGTGCATTTCAGCATCCCATCAAGCAGCTAAATAATTTCTGTGTCCTCTGTCCCTAAAAATGATTTAATTATACCTTTCTACAGGGACCAGTTAGTGATACAACTGCCAAAAAATTGAACCACAAGGGCTTTTTTGAAATTCCACCTGAGCAGTCTGCCACTTCATCAGTTATCATTCCTAAGCATGTTGTCAGGACAGACGCCAAACCTTGCTTTGTTGTCTCAACAGGCCAGTCTTTTCCCTGCCTTGTGGTTATATCTGGAAATTTGAAAGTCAAACTTCCCTATCCTGGAGAATTTCAACATGGATCCCAAGGTTTCTTTTACAGTTTTGTCAGGTGGCTGGCAAGCCCTTCTCTCTGAATGTCAAAGTGCTTTCCTTGGGGAGATAGACGGCATCTCCCATCTGCTTCAGAAACATGCCAGTCTTTGCGATCTGGTCAGCAGATATGTGCAGCAAACTCCTGACCTTTGTTAAACACCGTGTACTACATACAGCACCAGGTCAGATGCCAGATTTAGAAGAGCCATGCTTCAGTCAGTCTGACTGACAGAGCTGATATTTCTCTTTCCCACTCTCCAAAGAGGAGATTTCTTCTTGGTACTGCATGCCAGAGTCTATTAGCCCTGGGTATTGTAGGGTAAATACCTCTTTGGAGTTATTTCAGCAAAGGTAGACCTGGTGACCCAAATGCCTTTCCTCCCTCTCTGAAATTCTCAGAAACAGAGATTTTAAATTCTGAGGAAACTTCTCCTGCCTTTTTTATGGAAAGAAGAGGCCCTAGGAGTGTAGGTTTAGGCTGGTCTTGAGCTCTGGAGATGAGTGTTTCAGCATCTGCAACTGAATTACTTAAGAACCAACCCAGAGAAACTGTTACTGCAAGTTACAGCTTAGGTTTTAAAACAGTCACCTTATCCTGCTAGGGTATTTCTTTTGTCTGCTTTTTTTTTTTGTAAAGAAAACAGCTGTAAGTGATCCATTAAACAAAATTACATTCACAAGCATTTTACAAATGGAGGGGGTGGGAGATATATGTATTTGTTTAAATATTCACTACGCTGAGTTCACCTATAAGGAGTAATGCTTATATTGCTATATATTGTGCACAGAGGGGGGGTTATGTTGAATTTCAATAAACTGAGTCAGAATAGTTGAAATATGCACAAGAATCAGGAACTAGTATGTGTGTTTATAGCAGTATTGCTAATTGGAGGCTTTTTAAATAGTGTCACTGTAGTGCTTTTCCTTATTTCTCAGCAGCTGAAATTACATTATCACCTTTGACTCCTCCTGTAGTGAGGAAGGAACAGTTTTAAAATTCAGGACTTAGTATTTAATAAAAGCTATGACTGTGTGCATGCATGTCTGTAGGTGGAAGGTCCTAATTCATTAATTTTTTCCATATTTGGCCTGGCACTATTGTGCATGGGAGTGCAAAGAGAAGAGAGTGGGGGAATCTAACTTGCCTATATTCTCGTTGAAATCTGTACAGTAGAGTCATCTGAAGGAAGAAAAATCCAGTCCCTGCTCATGCACCACTCTCCCCAGTGGTGTGCAGTAGGCCCATTATCCAGCTGGTCAGATTTTACCTATTCCCTGCTCTGGAAAATTAAGAGGTTTTGAGAACTAAGTGACAAAGCTCCTTAATACCAGATCTATTATCAGTAGCATTACTGTCATCACCTGTACTGCAAGCCCAGCTTCCTATGCAGCCGTCTTTGAGGCCAACAGGCAGCAGAGGCAGGGGTAGCAGGGCAGGCAGCTTCGGGGGGGATAGTCTTCTGCTTGTCTCCCCTCCAGCTGCACACTTTGCTCTGTCTTTGGGTAGGTTTCTCTCCTCTAACTAGGATTTCAAAGGTGGGGACAGAGAATACAACTAATGCATTTGTGAAGCATGGAGCTGCAAGTGTTGAAGAAAGACTTCCTAAAGGGATAGGAGTAAAGAAAACAGTTTCAGTAACCCGTGAGAGTAAGCTGCGTGCCATCCTGCAGACCCAGGAGATTTGAATGGTGTTAAAAAAACCAGCCCTCTTCCCCTCACGTTTTCTCCCTGACATCTCCACTTAGCAACAGAAGACAAAGTTACATCAAATGAAGTGATTGTTTTGATTTATATGGCACCCTGGCTGGACTAGGTACTTTACGAGACATGTAGCACTATTCCAGCTTCCAATTGCGTACAGCCTGAAGAGATGCATGAGATGTGACAAGCTCTGCTAGCGCAGAGGACAGACTGCAGGGATGTTCCAGGTGGTGAAAGAGGCATAGCTGGAAAGCAGCTCAGTGCTGTCAGGGATTCCTGTCTGCCAGAAATGAGTCCCTCGAGTGGTGGCTCATTGCAACTGTCTGCAACAGCCTAAGCCTGCAGGTGGGAAAAAATAAAAGTAGGTGAAAGCCAACTTCTTTTGTTGCAGAGCGTCGTTTGGCCTGACTCTCAGTGATTATGCTGAACCCAGAACAGAGCACTATGTGACTCTCAACCCCCTGTTGTTTTTTTTCAAAATACAGTTTCTTATTCTGCTCCACATGGGCAAAGCCGTATCAATCACACCATGCTGGCTCCAGCCCCAAATTCCTGTCAGTGCTTTCCTACTTACTTATTTTAGCTTTTCTTGAAACTCTATTGTATGGCAGATCTTTCTGTGATGGTAGCTTTTGTCAGAGTCCCTATAATCAAAGGTCAGATACTGCAATAGGTTAGGTTTGTGTTTTGATCTTTGCTTTGGGCTGAAACCTGCAGAGTTTCCTTAAAGGCAATGTCTTCCTTTCTGTTTCTATTTCTCAAAATGTAAGGGGTTTGTAGGATCAGGTTTGTGATTTGTAGATTGGTTCAACATCCGTTTAGCTTGTATAATGATAGGCTCTACTGAAATACTAAAATTAGATGAGATCTCAACGGAGCAGTCCCATCACCTCTCAGGAAGGTGCCAAAGTATGTGCGAAAGACCTGCTGAAATAGTGAACCTGAGGCACAGGCTCAAACTTAAGCATTAGCCCTGTCTGCTCCGTATCCCTGGTTGTACCTGTTTTTTTCCCTCTCTGTTTATTTGCCATCATTCTGAAACTAGTTTGGAGGGTAACAATTAAATACTGTCAGAAAGCACACAGAAGAGGAGGAAAGGCTTCCCTAATTATGTTTTGACGTTTTTCGACATCAGCAATTTTTTTGAAGGAAAGAGAAAAAAGAAACAAAACAAAATCTGTTCAATCAGGATTTTCTGCTTTTTGTTCTCTTTGGCTAAGATAAATCAGGTGTCAGAGAAGCTAGCGCTGCAGAACCAAGCTTGCCTCCCAAGCAGGAGTTTTCATGTAGTCAGCTTCCATCTAAAGGCAGTTTTACAGAAATTTGCACTCCTGTAAAGTGAGTGTTTTCTTTGTAAGTGATACAGCACTTCAGCTTTCACAGGACCTCAGTGCTTTGCACTGTCTCAGTGACTTCAGGGACGTGGTACTAAGATTTGCTTAATACATGGGTCTGTCTAAACGCAGTAAGATGTCAGCTCTGTGCCCAGGTTTTGCATCACTAGGTAAATAACTTAGCAAATGGAATAGCTTGTCCGTGTTTTGTAAGAATAAAGCCCTGGCTGAAAAAGACTATTGTAGCAGCTCCCGAGGGGAGCTATAGCAAAACTGATACAGTATCTTCAGCGTGGAAGGCTTTCTACAGAGTTAAGTCTCTTATTAGCATTTAAGACTGGTTTCAAAGATACTTTCTAAATATCAAACCCAAACTGTAACAATAAGATCCCTAATTAATGACAGAGTTACCAGGTGGCCTGTAGTTTTCCAGGCTTTGAAAGCATTATTCCCCCAGAGTTTAACAATGACTTCACACAGAAGACAAGTAAGGCCAATAGCAGGTCTAACACCTAAAGCAGGATTAATTTTTAAATCGCACTTTGTTGGGCTTTTTGTTGTTTCTTTTTTAATTTTGTAAGGAAAACAGAGCATTTCCAATCTTTTCTTATACTTACCTGTCAAACCTTAGGACTGAGATTTTATTCCTGCCCTGTAACCAGGAAATCCTGGTTTGCTAGCATGAGACACTGCAAAAAGTAACAGAAAAGGTTAAATCCAAAATCTTTGTGGGGAGTACAGTTTGTTCTCCCTCCTGCTGCCCTGCTGGAGTTGGTGGTCCAATGTAGGTGGCTTTAGGGAAGGATCCAAAGCTACAGTCTCTCCTCCCTCTGTATCAGTGGATAGCCCTGAGCTCGGTACAGGGAAACATTACAGAAGCCTCTGAGTCAGCCACAGGGACGTCTTGGTAGATACCACCACAAAGCAGGTTCTTCTCATCCCCCTCCAGCATGCCTAAGGGCTCTCAGCACAGATTTCTTTCCTGTAGCTGTTAAGGATATTTTTTTCTGCTTCCTGGTAAGCTTTAATACTACTTCTTTCTTGGGTTTGGCAGGTAAATGAGAGCACAAGCTTCCAATTTTTTTTATGAATTACATGAAAATGTCTAAATTTCCAAATAGCTAATAAAACTTAAAATCTCCCAAGAGACCTAGGGCTTTTGCCTAGAATTAGCCCCAAATGAAAAGGCCATTACTGTTTGAATATTTCCTAAGTATATTCCAGATATCTTTTAAACTTTTGATTGAAAGCTAAGTGTGCGAGTTATTTTTAAGGGCCTTTCTGTTGAGTTGTCAAGAAAGTGGGTTGAAAGGAATGAGTGACCGAATTTGAGCAGAACTGAAGACTTGTGGGTTTTCCCACAAGTGGGATCTGAAAGAAATCTGAACTCTTCCTCACCTGGTACTTGCGGGATGTGGTTTTGGAAGGGACTCACAAAATTATATATGTACAGACAGCACAGCTTCTGGCACTTCTGCATGGCAAACAACATTTTTGAGTCAAGCATCATTTCAAAGGAGAACAAGAAGAAAAAAACACAGATTTTGCGAATAAGTTGTGAGTAGTTTTCTGAACCCCAGGAACTACAATCACACCCTGTTTCCCCTCATGTCTACGTCAAGGCACCCCAATCGTGACAGTCAAAATGAATGAGAATATTTTGCACATTAACTTGCTAGTGAAACAAATCATGTGAATGAAGTTATTCAACTACATGGCTGTTTACAGAGGTCTTTCTGCATCGTGTACATTTGAGTTTCCAAATGTCCACAGATTCAAATGTCCACAAGTTGATGTGCATAAATGATTTAAGCGGCTTGAGTTTGTCCCTTGAGTGTATTCCCACAGAGTTAAGAGTCCACCGTCTGAAAAACTGGGTTCTTATGTAACATGACACAATTTTTAACAATTTTGCAGTTCCTTAAAAACAATAGCATGAAATGCAGATTATACTCTCTCAAGTCATTGCTTTGCTCTGATTAAGGCAGAACTTTAAAGCTGTATCCTATCTCACTATCATGAAATGTAGTGACAGCTCTGTCAGTCACTGGAAAACTGCCTTCTGAAGTTCGAATGCTGTTGTTTTTTGGAGGTTGCTTTGTTGTTGTTTAATGGTAATCTTCTCATTTCTGTTATGCTTATGGATTTGTACATCCCTGGTGCTTTGGTGATGATCCCATCAGTCTGTGAGGAGCTCACGTCAGCAATATGTAGCTTTCTCCTTGTTGAATGCAAACAAACAGTACTTCAGTGCATGGATGGTGGAGGGATATTCCAGGAAAAGGGGCTGGGGCAGACTTCTTGTATGGTAAATAAGAAGGCAGTTTCTCTTGCTTTACTGTCCTGTTCAGATCTTAAGAACAATTTGCCTTTTGTAAGATTCCAGAAATTATTGTCCTTGGAGAGACAAAACTCTCACTTGTTCAGCTGGCGTGCCAGGGCTCATCTAAGCTCTTTTCTCCTGTAGGCACATTCTCTCCCTGCCCAAAGCTAACAGCCAGGATACCATCCTGCTGTAATTTCCAAGACCACTCTTTCATGCTTCCGACTCCAGCCCTGAATGAGATGTCGCATGGAGCAATCCAGCCTTTGTAAGTTGGCACGCAGAAGCTTAGGAAATAGTTCAGTTCTGCTTGCGTGCATCTCTTCACAAAATTAGGGGCTGCAAAAGGCGTTGCAATTCAGAGCTGTATTAACAGCCAGATGTAGGAACTTTAAAGAAAGGCATTCCGCAGATTGATCACAGCAATGCTATTACCATCAGTGGTGTGTAAAGTGTCAACTGCAGCTGTGTTGAATTATTCATTATTTCATAAATACAGTGAGGTTTCCAAGGGCAAGGTTTTTAAGATCCATTTGAAAAGTGGAATGAAAGACCCTGTAATTAAAAATCATTATTAAACTTCATTTATTTAACTTCATTTCAACTTTTCCCTATGTGAGTATTATTAAAGTTATTATATTTATTGATTTTTCTACTCCCTTCCCTTTCTCTGCCAGCTAATGAGAAAAAAGTGGTTTTGAATTAAGCAAATAATCTTGCTCTTCCTTGGCAATTGTTCTGTGCTCTCATGTTGACCTCTGGAAAGAGATTTACTGGGTGATGCTCTTGTTTTTGCTGATAGGAGACACTGTGCCCATCAGTACAGGGTAAAAGGAAATAAATTAAAAGGAAATCTGAGTTTTCATGTGCTTGCATCTTAGACCCTTAAAACTGTCTTTAGGTTTGGAATGACTGGAATCTGCCCTGGGCTCAGCGGGGAACGAAGTGCAGCAGACAGAGAGCAGTGCTTTCTTGTTTAAGAGCAAGCACCGAAGACAGAGTACATGTCCAATTCCATACAAACAACGTTATCTTCAGTTCATCTCTAGTAACAGAACATATTTCCACCGGTACTGTGCCAGTCAAGATAAAAAAAGTTAAAAGTCCCTTTGATACCTCAGCCATCTTTATGGTCATGCTACAGTCCTCTTGAGATCAAGGCTGTGGTATAAATACCTGCGCTGGCTTGTGTGGGAGGACCAGACGAATGCAGTGATGATGCTTAAAATAGCCTAAACTGGACTCCATCATGGTGAGGGTCACCTGTTTCCTATATCTCAGCTACTCATTTACAAATTGTAGGGGGGCATCCAGAACAGCAGCAAGGACGCTGTGAGAGCAGCGTGCCTGTCCTGAGGGCTCCCAGTGCCCCAGTCTCCTTTGGCCTCTTCCAGCCTTCATTGTAAGGGTGGCAGCAGCCAGAGGAAGCTGTACGTGGTGGATACACAGGCAGCAGGAGTGGTCACAGCAGCAGGTCTTACCTACCACTATGTCTTATCTGTCCCTCCTTCCCGAGCCCCTCACCACAGTCTGACTGCCCCGTCCCTGCTTAGCACATGGCATTGGCACCAACCAGCCCCAGCCCCAGGAGCCTGACAGAAGCCAGGGCAGGGGCTAGGGGCTTTACTGCCAACAGTATAGCTGTATGACACCTGCCTCCTATGCATTCTTAATTATCGCTAGTATTATGGCTCTCTTATGCTTCAGTTTTCCTGTCTGCCTATTGGAATTATTAGTCTTTGCCAGTTTCTTAAGGATGCTGCAGGGCTGTATTTACTGATGTTTATGAGGTTTATTTTGACCCTACAGTAGGAGGTGCTCTTAAATATCAAGAAGTTGTCATTTATATTGTTAGCTTCATAAGCAGATATGTTCACATGGCTCATCTAGCATTTGGCACAGGAGTAAGGGCTAGTAATTCCATTTTGTCTTTCTATTTAATCTTCCAGTAGTGCAATATTGCCCACAGTCGAAAGCCAAACCGGTAAGTTGCAAAGCATTATGTATTTGCCTAGAAAAGGGTATATTTTTCTGGAGTTAGTTGTGCAGGACTCTTCTGCTGATTGTGTAGTGCAGCCTTAATATTTCACCTCCAGGCATCAGAGTATCTTAGAAATCCAGAAAGCAAATTTCCTTGATTTCTGTGCAGTGTGTCAGTCCCCTGCAGCAGCAGGACATGTGCTTTACAGTTAATTCCAGCTCTCCATGGGGAAATGGAGCTACAGGTCCCCGTTGAGACAGAAGAAAAGATAAATAATCTTGTAGAAGTTGTTCTTGGTAAACTCCCTGTCGCTTTCAGAGGACCAGCTGAACCAGCAGTTTTTTCCCCCAACCCAGAGACAAGAAATCTCCTGGGGGCAGTTCTCAGTGGAAGGGAAGAGCCCTCACACCAACTCTCTGCCCAAACTCCAGATCCTTTGGGTTCTCCTGCCTTACGGAGCTCACTCTTCCACTTACCACGTGCTTTTGAACCACTTTCCTCCACAGTTACTGCTTTCCTTATAAAAAATGGAATTCACTGAGTGAATTCAATACATTCATGAGTACCAAGGCAATAACAGACAGCCTGTAAAAGTTTTGGGGTGAAGGTCAGAGGCAGTTCCCGTTCAATTTTGTGACCATATGAACCCATATGTCTCCTTACACATGTGCTTGCTCATTTCTCATTCATCTTTGCTCAGTAGTTCTTGAGGAGTGAGATCATAACTGGAATTTATTTAGAGCTATGCTCTCTCCACCCTGTTGGGTCCTTCAGCAGAGTGACTTTATCCAAGATTTCATTTCCTCCCTGTCTTTTTGCATAAACAGAAAAAAAAGGTGGATGGAAGAATATGCTGGCAGAAATGCTTTGGCAGAAGGCCCTTATTTTCGTCATAACCTCACGATGAGTGAGAGCGAGCATCATAGCTGAAACTCGTCTGCTGCCTGTCCCCACACGTGTTTCACGGCTAGAGGGCCAGTTTCTCAGCACCCAGCTGTGGCCTGGGGGAGGAGAGGAGTTTCACAGCTCATTGTTATCACAGAGTATTTCTGTGCTGTGAACTGGAGCCAGCACAGAGATGCCCAGGCAGCAGCGTGTTGCCATCAGTAGGGCTAATTAGCTTGGAGGCAGCACTGAGCAATCATAGCCCGGACTGAGTTGGACCAGGTCTCTTGTTAACATATTCCTGCAAGGTTGTGATGAACAGAGTGAATGCATATCTTCCTCCATTCACCACGGTAGACACATTTGCAGTACCACCCCAGCAAGTTAGAGTTGCTTTCTGTATCTGTCTGTGGTCTTTTTTCTTACATTATGATCTTAATTTCTCTGGAAGAACATCTCTTTATATGTGTCCCATTTAGGGTCAAGCATTGGAGCTCAAGTAGAAAAAATAGAGATGTCTTATGACACCATTTTGTTAAGGTTTTTCATATAAATGCAAACTTGATTTTGCAACTCCTGAATAAGATTCTATTAATTTACTATTTAAAAAAAAAATTATGGTTGTAATTTTATCATCAGTGAAAATGGAAAGCATTATAAAAATAATTCAAACATGCCATGCCCAATTCATGAAACCTGATGGGGGGGGGGAGACACAGATGACATAAGACAGAATTTCCCATTGGCTTGTTTTTTTTCCTTTATTCACAGACACTTTATTTCACACCTTTTACCACAGTGTTGGAGCACTAATGAAGAGGTAGTTAAAGGGCTTGAGACCTCTGCTTGCTTCCTTCCGTAGCAGTAGAAATCCTACAGTCTCTGATAAATTCCCCAGGAAACTCGCAGAATTTCTGACTTTAGAACAGTCTTTGTTTCTTTACTTGCAAGTAATTATTCCCCTCCCCTTTTTATCTCTTCATTGCACCAAACTTCTGTTCTTTTATGGATTTTTGCTTTAGCTTTAACAGGTCTCCAAAGCATTTTCCTTGGTTGAGTGCTGGAAGTATACTGCTAATATAGAGAAAAGTGAATGGATATTAAAACTGCACCCGGGGCTTTGAGATACCATGGCAAATGCAATGGGCTGGGCTGGTACCACTGAGAACTGGAGTTTTGCTAAGGGGTTGAATACTGTTAAGTGTGTGCAGATGGATATATTGATACATACCCCACCTTTTCTCTATATCTGCATCCATTACTTATACTTAGTGTTCAAAAGTGGCATGGTATGTGTCTGTGTTAAATTTCATAGTACGTAAAAGATCTTCCTGTTACTGTTTTGATGACAGCACATTAGTGTCACGAAGGAATGCTGGTGAAAAATTATTTGCAGAAATCTTTGAAATCTTTATCCACTGACAAAAGTACTTTGTGTCACTCTATTTCATTTTTACTTCATCATTTGCTTGGACAAAACAAACTAAATTGAATTAAAATATCTTTTTTTTTCCTGTTTAGCTGGTATACATAGTGAAAGACAAATCTAACTGTGTTTTTTCTCTCTCTTTCTCTTTTCCTTTTCTTGTTTGACCTGGATTTGTCTTTTGGTGGCTTTGATATCCCTGTGTGATCCTTTCTTCTTCATTACTTTAAAGGTAAGATCATTATTTTCTCAGTCAGTATTATACACGTGTCAGAGGTACAGAAATAAAACTTGAAAGCCATCTGGGGAAGAGATTAGTAAGAAGGCAAAATAACTAGTGGCCATTTGGAGTGCAAGAAGTCCAATTAAGAAGTACATTTTACATTTTGTCTTCGCTAACCATTGGCTGCAAGTAGGGATGCTCTCAATAGAGACGGCTCAGGTTTTCCTGGGCAGCCCCCTGACAATGTATTGTATGCAGTGCCACTGTGCCATGCTGGGCTTTGTCTCGCTCCTGCTGCTTTCCAGCTCTGCCAGCCCTTCCCTGAATGTAACCAAGAGGCAAGCGAAAGGTTAGTGGGGGCACTGGAGCAGCCTTGGAGCAGCAAATCTACCCAGGACTGCAAGGAGCAAAACAAGGTCACTTGGTATTTCCCTTCACACAGAGAGTTCCAGAGAATTTCAGCTGTCAAGAGGGGGCTCAGTGAATTTAAAGATGTGTATATATATATATGCTTGTTTAAATTACAATAGAGAGACAGAATGCCAGTCAAGATCAGAACATATAGTGATAGGTGCACAAAGAAAGGCAGAGACATTGTCTCTTCCCTGAAAGCTTGCAGTGTTTTCTTTCTATCGCTGTGTTACAAGTATGTCTTTGGTTTAGACTGCATTTTTCTGCCGCTCTCGGGAGTCTGCCAAGTCTGAGGTGAAATATCTCCAAACCACTCCTTCCCAGTGCTTGCTGCCTTTTCATGCCTTTTCAGTACCTTCTGTTCCTCAGTAACCAGGACACTTAGGGATGACAACCTTTTGCAGGAGGAATTTAGAAATGTGCAGATGTTGGGAGGACAGGCTGTGTATTTTCTGACAACTTCCAACTACAGAATTTCGCTGAAGATAAGCAACAGAAACTAAAGTAGGAAATTTTATTTTAATGAGCACTTCTCTATGTAATCAGCAAGTGGCAAATAGCGAAGTCCTGACGCTTCCCAGGTTGCACGGAGACAGTCCTGGTCTGTGACAAATCTGGAAGATAATATTATTTTTCCAGACTTTATACTTTACTCCCCCTCAGAGGTCCAGAAATGCGTGCTGTAGTGTCCAGGTCATCTCTGCAGCCCTGCAAAGGCCTGGCTGTGTTCCGGAGAGTGACTGACAAAGAGGGTTGGACCCGGTCGCCTTGCGCCTCTCTCAACAATGGTAGGTTGCCTCCATTTACATAGTGACAGTGGAGTCACAGAAGACTCAATGAATTTAATTAGTAGGAAAGGAAAAATGTGTCTACTCATTATGTAAAACATGTAAATTTAACCCTTGAAATGGAATTGTCAATGACTCACCACTGTGGCTGGATGCCAGTGCCAGAGGCAAAATTACAGAAACTGCAAGTGTGTCACAAGAAATTAAATCAACTACATTAAGTTTCCTGGGTTTTGTTGAGGAGGTGGTTGTTCATGCCCATTATAGACTAAAAACTTGCTAGGAATATTGTTTTTTCTCCATTACAAATGAGCTTTGAAGTGGGATATGTATCTGTAAGGAAGTTAACTGATAGAATACCAGGAAAACATGGAAGGAGTACGAGGAATCATATACTGGATCTCTACCAAAGTGTTTTCAGAGTAAAAGGCCATAATAAACATTATAATGTGTGGCCTCGGTAGGAATTCTCAAGGCCCTGATGGGTGTTGCAGTGTCAAAAAATGGCTGGGAGGAAAGTTTCTACCTACCCAGTCACTGCAAATGTTAATTCACAGACCCTCAGGCAAGTTACATGAGGATGGATTATCGCTGTGGGATGCCCTGGGGTCTCATTCAGCCTCATTGTAGAGGATATGGAACAAAGAGTTTCATGGTGAGATTTAGACTATTGTTTTCAATAAGAAGGGAAGGGACTTAACCCTCAGGCTGTTGCTGACACTTCTGGATCCCAGCCAGGAGCTGGTGTGTATAGTTGCAGCTCTTAGGACGGTGCACAAAAAAGAATTTTTGGGGGTCTTTTTGAACTGCTGCCACTGTTGAAAAGCTCAAGAAAGGTCTCTTAACGACTCTGAATATTACACCTGTCAGGCAGTAAATGAACCTCAAAGGCTGTAATTTTTCCATCCAATCCCAGTGGTTGACATGGCACTGTACTGTAATCTGCGGAAGACTGAAGCAGGACTGGGATCCAAAAGGGGTGTCCTGGAGTCTCACCCTCTGAGGGGCCCAGGAGGCCAGTGGGGTGGCATGTGTCTAGTCTGGTTTTGCTTTGCAGTTCTGCACATCTCTGACAGCAAGGCAGATACTAAGCAAGGCTGGCAGAGCTGGGAGCAGCTATCAAAGGGATACTGTGCTGAAATGGCATTTTAAAGAGGAAGAAGCACTGTGGCTCTGAAAGGGAGAACAACCTGGGAAACATGGCCGCCACCAGTGGGAAATACGGCCTATTGTCATGAGTTTTATACTGTCTTTTGGCATGGCCTCAGTTTATTTACTCATTTACTCCAGATTTCTTATTTTGTATTATACATTTAAGAACTGCTGCTCTTAAGCTTTCTCGTGCTCTCTAGGGACCATTTGATGTGTAACATAGCTCTGCCTGGAGGCTCTTGCTTATCCTGCAGTTCTCTCCACAAACATGCTGGCAGCATGCTGCTTCCAGAAAGGGCTGTGCACTCCCAGACCTGCAGGTAACAGTCTTTCCTGACCCCATTTCCAAATGTTACCATCCAGGGATTTCCTGTGCTTACTCCAGAAAAAATTCTTCTCAGAAACAGACAGTGAGCATAGATGTGAAGCCTGCCAGGCCTAAGACAAAGAGCCCAACTCCTACCACCAGTAAGCCCACCTCACTGAGCAGTGAAGCACACTTTACAGAGCAGATGTAATGGGCTGGAACAAAAGTGCTGAGAGCATGGGAAGGGTAATGGGTTTCACTCAGAGACAAACTGCAGCCTGAATTGTCCGTTCCTGCCTGGCCATCGATACCCCCAGCTCTTCCTACTTGCCCGTTTGACCTGGCAGCTCAAGGTGAGCAGGTTCTTAGCCAGGAATGACACGAGTAAGATTTTTTGAATTGTGTTGCTGCTTTATTTTGCCGGCTGAAATTATTTTGCAGGCTGAAAGCCTGAGGCGGTTATTAGGCAGGGATGTTTAACTAGATCAGAGTCCAAGATTATTCTGGTCTTGGGTCACCATGTCAAGTGCTGCTGTTTGCAACAGTAGTTTGAAGGATTTAACTTCTTAATATCTCCAGTTACCTAGGGAGTGAGTTGGACTTGCAGTGGAGAAATGCTTGCTCACACAGAACTGCATGTAATTTTATGTCTGTGATTTACACCACGCCTCAGAAGGAGTGGGGAAGGTCATCCAGGAAAGTTCAACTAAGAAGTATAGAGAAACGGCTATGAGAAGATTCTTACCACATTTTTAATATCTGGAAAAAGTTCTGCTCCTCTTCCCAAGCCTGTCCCAGTGCTCCAGCAGAGTCACACAGGCTGCATATGCTCTCCTTCCGGTTTCCATCCTCTCCTGCAAATTCTGCAGCATGGCTCACCAACATGCTTCCTGCCAGGGCTCCTCTGTCCAGGAATTTTCATGACTCTCTTCCTCTTGGTTTATCATTGCTGCCAACAGCCAGCCATGGCAGAGCGGTGAAATGCATGGTCCTTTGCTCCGTTAACCCTAGCACAGCAGGAATCTGTGGGAGTTAGTTGGAATAGGGCAGCCAGCCCTTCTGTCTGCAAACCAAGCAAGGCTTTTCCATAGCAGTGGGTTTTCTCTGGGGGTGCAAGGATTTAAGGATTTAATGCGGCTGGGTGTCATTCTGAGGCCAAAGAGCCTGCCTCAGCCGAGATGACAGCCAAGTGAATCTCAAACTGTGTGAAAGGTACCAGAACTGACAGCAGTGGAGATCAGGGACAAGCAAAATCATTTCATCAGCGTTTTAGCTCATTCGAACACTGTAGGTCTAACAGTTGTCATCTTCTTCAATATTACTGGGCTTACGTAGGAAAGAAAAAATAGCCAAAGAGGAAAACACGTTTGGGAAAAAAAGGTGAAAACCTCTCAGGTACTCAAGCAGTGAGGGCAGACCACACAGAGGGAGAGGGAAGGGGACTTGTGCCGTGTCACAGCACTGTCAAAGCAGACTTCTGGAGGGAGAAAAGGCACCCTCCTCATTTGTGTCACAGATCTTTGAAAAAGACATTTGTTTATGGAATGAAATTCCTCTTTAAAAGTGAGAATACAATTATCTTTGAGACTGTTGCTTGGAGGACAGCTACATACTGACCTCCCCTCCTCCCAGCCAGCCAAACTGAAATCATCGAAGCTGATGGCTGCAAAACGCTGAAAGGCCTGTGGGCTTCTGGACTTCCCAGCTTGGAGCAGCACCGGCAGCTGTGCCACAGGTTTCCTCAGAAGGTACCACTGCTGTGCCTCCCCGCTGACCCCAGTGTGGAGAGTAGGGCATATCTACCCCTCCATCGCTTTCAGTGAAACTGCTGCTTGTGGTAGTCATCCTGGGTATTTGCCCTCTGGACTGAAGCAGTAAATGACTTGCACGAAGGCTACTAAACATTAACTGCTTCCTGGTACTGTTCTTCCAGTCTGGTTGAAGTAAAGTCACTGCCCCTCACTTGCCATCCTGCGAGTCATTTTGTACCCCAGGATTACTTGGTTTCAGAATTTTTACTGTTTTCCAGACCTTCTTGCAAAGACAGCTCTTGCTAAAACAGGAACTACCACTGCCAGTCAGCAAAGTCCTGTATTCGTTTAGCTACTGACACTCATTAGTGGCCGCTAGATGATAATGAGGTTTTGTTCATTACCCTCCTCTGTTTGATTTGAACTCCTGATCCAGAAACCAAATGCTGTAACATCTCAGTTTCAGTCTTGAGCAATTTCAGGTCGTTATTTCTCAGTGTAGCAGAACATGAAATTTGTCTAGAATATCCCTGTCAGTATTTTCATCTTTATGGTTACTTCATTTATACTCTTTTTGAGAAAGTCAATCTGTTCGCTGGGATGGGAGCAGTTTATGAACACTGTTTATATCCCAAACACAGGAGCATAAGGCTTATCCTAACAACATCTGAAGTGGGCCAGGGGATGTTAGTGTGGTCTGCTGCCGGGATCCTGTGTGAGCTGTACTATAGGTACACAGCAGGTATCCACCCAGGAGTTGTGACTGCATATCCTGCAGCTTTGAGTGTAGCATTCACCCTCCTCGCTTCTGGTGCCCAGAGTTGGAGAAGGCGGAAAATAAATAGGGGAGGAATCACTGAAAACCTACGTGAAAGAAGAAGACTGGAAACCAGGCCTCAAGAAGAAACTTGCAAAGCACAGTCTGTTGGGTTCAAGCTTAAGTCTTAAAGGGCCATTGATCTGCAGTCTGTAAGGGGAACAGCAAGCTGGCACTAGACTAATAGACAAACGAAAGATGAACCTAGACAAACTCAGACTAAAGATTGTAGAAAATCCACTGGGTTGTACTGGGTTGTGCATTGCTGACAATTGCTAAATTGAAATAAGACTATTTCAAGAATACATGCTGAATTCAAGGAAAAATTAAGTCATAGAAGCCCAATGGCTCCTGTAATTCAGAAGTCAAAATTGCAGTAGTCTTTTGTGGTTTTACTGTCTATGAATGACAGTGAGATAAGTTCCTGGTTTCGCTGAGATTTGGTCAGGAGATGAAAATCAGTGTATATCCTGTCACTTCATACCATGCATTGACTTGGAGAGATATCTCCCCTTGTTTTCCATGGCAGAAGGACATTCCACTTTGATTTGGGAAGCTTCTTTCCTGCCACACACACAGTATGAAAATATAAACCCAAGGCTTTTCATTACAGCTATGTCCGAGCTGCTGGTGTTTGCTTGTTTTAGCAGTCAGGAGGATATGAGAGTTTGGAGGTACATTTATTAATTTAATGTCAGTGTGCTCTCAAAAGAGAAATGTAAACTAGTTGACATAGTAAACATTAGTACTAAAATATAAGTAGACTAGTTAACGTAAGAAAATGGTCTAAATCTAGATAGCTCCTCATCTACGTGACAAAAAAGTGATGGTGCAGCTGATCATCTCAGCAGGGCAGATCTCAACAAGGAAAGCAAGAAGATGAAAGGGCAAGCCAAAAGCAGGCTGCCTCACTGCATTGCCCAGACAGGTTGGGCTGCTCTGGAACCCCAGAGGGGCATGAACTTTAGCAGAGGTTTGGGTTGTGGTGATTCACCACAACCACTGGTGTTCACTGTTGCAACCAGGAAAAAGTGCTTCTGGAATCCCAGCGTGAAGGTGAACAAGGGCACAGTCAGGAAAGGGAAGCAGCAAAAACTAGGGATTACTCAGTGGCAGCATTTTCAAAAGCGCACAGGTAATTTTGGAGCCCAAGCTCCCATGATTAGCATTTAGGATCATCTTTCTCACAGATGATTTGAAAGTGTTGCCATCCTTCTGTTCAAAAAATTGGCTTTTGTTCAACATGGGTGCTCTCACGAAGCCCACTGTAGCATCCACCTCCTTCAGCTGAAAAATCTGGCATAAAGAAGAGGACCTAGAGTGCTTTGAAATGCAACTAGGCTTCCAGTTTATCAATATAAAAGCTGGGAGTTATTGTTGCATTATCTGAGCCAAAAAATACTCAGTGGAGTGTTATACCAGTAATCTCAGGCCGTACTTAATGTGCACCATAGCAAGGGTTAAACGAACTGGAAAGCTCATAGAAAAAAGCTCATACAGTGCAGTTTTTGTTTATACTGAAATGTTCCCATATGTTTCAGTTACTGCAGAACATAATTGGGTCTGCCTTGGGATGGAGACATTTTTATTACACAATTTATCCATTAATCGGGTGTGGGGGAGAGTCCACTTCACTAGAAATAGCTTCCTGTCCATTTTAGCCAAAACCCCACAATTCAAAAGCTCCTTCCTTCTCTCTTCCCCTTAGCACACTTATTCTCGTCTCCAAAACATTCTGCCTTTCTGCAGTGAAATTACGTGGTGGAACAGTTTCAAACATGAGGTAAAATAGTTCTGCCCTAAATTAGCTTCCAGTTAATGTATTTCCTGGCTCAATTTGCTGAGCTGCTCACATTGCACATGGATGTTCTTAAATTAGAAAATCGTACATATAAAAGTTTTCTTGTGTCTTTCTGTGTATGTTGCTTCAAAGTCAGGATTTCTGGTTTTGATTTTAGTACCTCAAAGTAACAGGAATGAATTGTGCTTGACATTAATTACATCCTTCTGCCTGCTTTATTATTATTAGAATAAACAAGCTACTGATTTGAAGGAGAGAAAAGTCCACAAGGTGTTTGAGGTCTTTATTTCCTTTTCCTTTGCTAAACTTCCAGTAATTTAGCTTGCCTAATTTGCTGCTGGAAACCTGCTGCTGGGAGTGCTTATACCTGAGAGAGAATAAAATTAGTGAGCTGCAAGGAAAATTTCAGTAATGAGATGAGAAGCAGGGAAAATTTGGCTTTGTCTGTTTGCTTTTTGTGTGTGA
Organism: Pandion haliaetus; assembly: GCA_013401275.1. Lineage (NCBI taxonomy): Eukaryota > Metazoa > Chordata > Aves > Accipitriformes > Pandionidae > Pandion > Pandion haliaetus. The sequence continues at coordinate 86,984 of VYZV01018515.1, read as the reverse complement.
ATGTGCACAAAAAGCAGAAGGAATATTGATTGTCTGAAAGCAAGACAGTGAGTTGTGCATGAAATGGGATGCTCCATGATGTTTCGTGGTATAATCAGTCTGTTAGACATTATGCGGTGTTTCAGCACCAGGTGGACTATGTAGCGTATACCTTCCATTGCCCTTCCAGACACAAAAGTCTTGTGGTGCTAACTTTGATCTGCATTGGTACTCAGTCAGGGACTTAAAGCAGTGCAATTGATCACTGAATTATCATCTCAGCAGAGGGGAACCCTGTTGCAACCTGAAGTCTTTATTGTGGCTCCCCAGTGTTAATTTAAGGGAATCGGAGTAGGTTTCTCTATGTGCTACCACTGATCCCCTAGTGCTTTATTGGCCCACAGGAGCTGCTGACAGCCTGTAAACTTAAGCCAACTTTTGTACTATTGCCATTTACTACTAGGCATAAGGCAGATTTGGGATCAGTGGCATTTGGCAGCTACCTCTGGCCCTTTCTTGACCTGTACTACACATTTCTTGATTGTAGCCATGGATGTGCCTTAGTGCTTGGAGGCAGAGCAGGTAGTGATTGGTTGAGTTTCACAGTGTACAAATGCTTTATACCAAATGACAGTCCCACGAGCAATCATGTTCCTTGACTTTTTGAACCAGTGGGTTGTCGGTGTATCAAGACTGGTGCCACTTGTGAGAAAAAGCCCCTGTTAGATTTGGAGAGAGATTGATTTACTTCACTAGAGTCCAGCCCGAGAAGCAGCTGCCCTGGAAGAGGCTCTCTGAGTTCCTCCTTGTGCGTGCACACTCGTACCCATGCACACAGGTAAATATGTATTTTAGTGTAAAGTTGAGCTGTTCATGTGGGAAGAGTTCAGTAACTGTAGTTGACATTTAGAAACAGTGTAGTCTAATTAGTCCAGTGGTTTTGGATAACTTCCTTTCCTCCTGTACTAAATCCCTTTCCAGAAACCTATTCTTAGTTCCACATCTTATTTGTAGTTAGCATTTGCTCACATTTAAAAATACCTGTAAATGAGATTAGCGGTCATGTGTGGGTCCACTGAGATTGCAGGTAGAACTCCTTATGTTGGCCCAACAAATGCAGCCTGGTATTTGATCATCAAGCCACACTGTCTTAAGTGTCATTCCTTATTGTGCAGATTCTGTATGCCAACATATTTCCCTTATTTCATATTTGCAAACTCTCTACACGCACTGTTTTCATCTTTGCACCACCATGTGGCTAACCAAGTGCCATTTAGGACAGAACTTGGTTATCAAGCTTAATTAACAATGGTTCTATTCATGAGACACAAGATAAAGTGGAATTCAACTGACATGCTTGTAATTATGGTGACTGTAGTGCAAACAGTTGTAAAAATGTACTAAAAATACCTCAAGTCAGCAGACATGACAGTGAATACACTCGGAGAGTGAATCTGTCTATTATTAAATTGATGCATTTCATAGCCCTGTTTCAGAGGAGAGCTGCACTGTAAGCAGGACAGATCACAAGGAGCTTCTCTACTGCTGGGGCGCTCCTGCTTGAGGATCTTTGCATTTTTTCTCCGGCTATTTACTGTTCCTTTTCCTTTTAATTAGCCCAATTTCCCCTTGCCTAGCAGTCCCAATTGCTTAAATCTTTCCCTGTCACTTTGTAGTCTGGTCCACTGCACCCATGTGCTTACAACGCCTTAGGGTCATCCAAAATTTATATCATAGGAAAGAAAGTGCCAGCTAAGAGGGAGAGAAGTGTAACTGTGCAGGAGGCAGAGTGATAAATGAGATTCTAGAAGGAGGGAATGAGAGGATATTAGTTTTTAAAAGCTTCTAGAAATCCTAAAATAGACCAGAACTGGGCCACAACTAACAGAAATCATGACTGCTTGCTGATGAACAGAGGCATCACTGCTGTGAGTGAAGGAGGTTTGGCAGAGGACACCTCCTGCAGCTTTCGTGTAGTTACTAGAGCAAATGACTTGGAGCTGGAAGGATCCTGGGCTCCACTGCCAGAGTACTTGGAGTTGAGCAGAATGAGGTCAGCTTAATGTGGTGGAATTTTTCAGCTGGGCCGGTGGTTTTCCGGGGGCCTGAGTCAAATTTTCTGAATGCATGAATCTGGCAATTCATAAATCTTTTGGCTTTTGTAACAGTCGGCCATGAACAGTATAAAACCCACTTTGCATGTACATGCGGACAGGAGGGAATTTAGGGTCAGTAGATGTCACATGAATGGACTGAGAGACTCTGGTGTTTTCATGGCAGAGCACTGACTGAACTAAGAGAGAGGCCTTAACTTTCTGCTAAGGCTTTTATTTTCTACCTGTAACTTCTTAGTGAATTAGCAAGGCAGGAGTGTTTAGTTTTCTTGGCTGCTGTTGAACAGTTGGGAGTCCCCAGTGCGTCTGCTGAAGGCAATGAGATCAGCAGAGTCCCAGGTGACAAACTGGGCACAGAGGGTTGACATTGTGATAATGGCAAATAAGACATAATTCTGGGGAGAAGACAGTATTTGGCTCCCTAAACAAGGCTTGGCAATCACTTTTTTCTCAAGTTGTCTTTCCAAAGGATGTGGGTCACTCTGCTTCTGTCTAAGGTATGAGATACGTGTGTTTTGTGGCAATCCCTTATACCCTGATCCCTCTGTGATGCTAACAAGGTACCTGCCTGGAGCAGCCCACAGCTCTCCTCTAGCCTATCAAACCACAGCATGGGGTGGCTGGGGCACCCCTGGACATCAGGGCAAACTGGTTATCCCAAGTGCATAAGAGTACCTGGATCTGATGGCATAGACATAGCCTAAGAGAACTGGTGCGGGCACAGAAAGCAAAGTAGCTCCAGCTGGTAGTTCTCAAAAGCTCTTCCTTTGAACATGAATTGGGAAGGGTCCACACATCTTCAATAAAACATATCTGCCCTTTTTGCAGGAAGGTGAAATCGCCATTGGGGTCCTAGTTGTCCCTTTCTGAAAAAGGCCCAGCATTGAAACAACACGGAGTTACAAGTTGCTACTTGACCTAGAAATTTTTCTTCTAAATTAGGGTTTGGGCACGAATGGCAGGATCGAGTGTGCTTGTTGTAATGTGTAATGGTGTAATCGTTTCTGTCTGCCCCTCTTCCACAGTTCTTACTGGTTTTCTCTTCTACTCTGCTCTTCTCACTGTTGCTGCTCCAGCATGGGTCACCAGCAGGCTGCAGTCCCTCAGGAGAGTCCCTGCCCTGGGGTGAGTCCTCCATGGGCCACAGTCCCTCAGGGGTGTCCCTCCTTCCAAAAGCGTGTCTCCAGCCCCATGTGTCTTCAGCAGCCTGTCCCTCCCCATGTCTCCTCAAGCTTCTCCCCGCGTGTTTCCTCGTGTGTCCTCCCCTGGCAGTTGTCACTCTTTCGTAATAGAGTTCATATGCAGCATTTGCTTTGTCTTCAAGGAAGGCATTTGGCAGGCAGGCAGGTGAAGTACGATCCAAAATCCCTAGGAGCCAGTGCAAATCTTTCCTTTGAGTTCAGTGAGCTTTGGATCGTGCCATTATGGAATTAAAATTTGGCAGAAGAGTGCACGGAGTAGCTGTGACTTAAGAGTCAGGCAAAAAGATTTCAGCAAACCAACAGAGGCTGGAACAGCTTAAGATGAGTGCAACAGGCTGAGCATGGGAAGGCAGACAGAACAGGAGAGGTCAGCACCGGTGCCTGGAAGAACATTTGTAACGACAGCAATTCTCCATCAGAGTACAGGCATGTTCAGCATATTAAAAGTGACAATTGACCTCTGGAGTGTTCAGCTTTCACCTGCAATAAGGGCAGGTATGTTTGTAATTCATCTGTAGTAATGGTAATCATTTGAAAAGTTCTTGTTTCTCACTGTGGAATTAATGCAGTTTTTAAAGTAAGACTTGTGAAAACCTTATCCACAGAAAGAAAAAGGAAAGGTAGGATTATAATAGATACGGGTCTAAAAATAAACCTTTTGGATGATAACATTTGCAGCTAATCTCACCCCAAATATTGACTAAAAAGAGAATTAATCGTGTCATTTGCAGCAATAACATCCCATCCTGCACAAACTGGTTTTAAAAGAGAAAATGTCTAATATTTTTTATTTTACCTCTTCAAAAGGGAAGCCCTTTGTTTTACAACCAGATTGACCTGATGGTGAACTCAAGGCTGATATTCAACACTATAAGTAATTTTGCAAATTTAATCTAACAGTTTAATCAAATTTCAACTTAACCAATTTAATCACAACTCATCTCAAGCTCTTTTCTTGTCTTCCTTCCTTGTCATCCCTATCCTGTCATCTGGATCATTCAGAGTATTTCTCCCAGAATATTTTGCTACTTCTTAAGGCTTAGACAGATGAGAATCTGTGTTTAAAGAAAATCAGTGTATTCACTAGGGATGAATAAAAGTGCAGACGGAGCTATCTGTTGTCAAGGATAACCGGTAACTTTCTGATGAAGGGAAAGGGTAGTAAAAGCTATTGAAGCTTCTTTGCGTTAAAAAATTGGAACGTGATTCATAAATCTGCCATCCACCATCTTCAGTACCCAATCTCAAGACTCACAGCAGCCTTTACAGGCTGCTAGATGATGAGGATGATACAAGGCACATCTCTCTTTGTAAGGGACTTTTGGCACGCAATTTCTGTAAGTGCCATCAGAAGCCTCATCCATAGAGTTTTGTGTGTTCATGGTATTAATGGGCATTTTGCTCTTAGATGCAAATAATCTCCCTTTTCTCTGAGACTGAGTATTCTAGAAAGAGAAAAACCCACTCACAATTTCATGCAAATTCCTCACAAAATATAATCCCGTTATTTTCCAAGTCGCATGCACAGCACAGGTATTGCATTAAATATGTTTGGGTTTTGCTATAAGTAACTTCAGCCCAGGTTGAATTCCAGGTCCCATTCAGGAAAGCTATCTCATATTGTAATGGACTTAAGCATGTACTTTTTTGACTTTTGGAGCAGTATTAAGGATTGTCCCAAAATATGGCAATAAGGGGAACATTCCTATGTATTTGATACACAATATAGTATGTATGATACATGTTCCCGTATATAATGAGAAAAAATGTAGTCACTGTTCATCAGAATGAAGATCTGAGACTGCGTTTAATTCTGATTATGAGATGGAAACATGTCCTGAATCACGTGTCTAGAGTTGAGTTACTAGCCAATAGTTTTAAAATTGAAAGTTGGTGTTGAGTGTTTTCGGACTAGTGCAATCTCCCATCCTATTCCCTATTTTTTCCTTTATTTTCTTCTTGCTTTTGGTTACAGTCACAATTTTTCTGACTAATCCTGTCACTATCTCCTTGTTCACCGGAGAGATGGCTGATGAGTCATGGAAGAGCATCTTTCTCTAGCCCCTGCAGGAGCTCTCACCTCCATACCCTCAGCTGTGAGGTATTGCCAGGCTAGCACTCAAACAGGGAACAGTCTGAAGCTCTGATTTTGATACCTGAATTATTCTTGGCTTTCAAATTTTTGTCAAGGGAAGTCAGCTGCCTTATATTGGCTTTTAAAGCAAAATAAAATAGATCTCTCCAGTCCTTCAGTGACAAAGGAGAATAAAGTTGAGTGGGATGTTTCACCACCAGTATAGCCACATCTCCACTGACTTCATTTGAATGAACAGACACAGACAGCAGGAGACTGTTCCTGCTCCTGTGCGTATCATCAGGGCTTCCTTGGTGGTGTGTGAAGATGCCGGGCACTTCAGTTACATTTGCAGACAGTGAGGAAATAACGTTCATGTGGCATAGATAGCTGGAGTCTAAATCTGTTTTCAAGCTGAATTACAGCTCTTCAGGAATGGTGCAACTTCCCAGAGACACGGAGGCAGAGCAGATGCTTCCATCATGCAGAGCTCTCAGCCATGGATCATAACTAAATCACAAGAGTAAAATCCTGAAGTGGGTCCTAAAAATGTCTGCCTGACAGTTCAGACACACGCGTAGCTGTCTCTCTGAAAGGTCAGCTCTGTCCTTTGATGTTTCTTGCATTTGATTATGGGGGGACTGTGCAGGAAAGACAGGAGAGACTCCAACTGTCAGAATTATTTAAAAGATCTCTTGAGAAGGAAGGTCTTTATCCAGAGAAGGTGAGCTTTGTCTTGCAGAATGGAGGAGACCACAACCAGACATAGCATACAGAAAGAGAATGACTTCAGAAGGACAGATGACGTGTCGGACGCAACAATAAACAGAAATTCCCAGTCATCTTTAATTAAGTCTCTTCCTGTCCTGTCACAGGGAAATAGGTCCCGTGGCAATAACAGAAAGGAAGTCAGTACCTCTGCTGCTAATTTAGTGCCCTCCTGGGACAGACGGACAACATTGTTGTGCATCCGCCCTGCTAACAGGCTTCATCCCATGAAGAGGTTCTGGCTTTTCCCAGCACCTCCGAAAGGGCCCTGAAGCCCCATCTTGCAGCCAGAGGCCCTGGAGCATCCCCAGAGCAGAGAGATCAGGAGGCTGAGGCAGCCCGGGAACCCTGTTTGGGAAGGCGGGAATTGGGAGAAGTGTCTGCTCAGCCCCAGCTGGTACCTGCTACCAAACAGCTGTCAAGCAGTGATGGAAAAACCAAGCAGCGTCTGTTTTCCAGAGGAGAGCTGTGCTGGTGAGCTGCAGTGTGCAAGGGCTAAAATCTCTTGGTTAAAACATATGTTGCAAGAAATGAGCAAAACCTAAAGTAAACCGTTTACACGGAGGTGAGCAGCTGCTGATTGCTGGTATATACAGGCAAAATGAGTCTCTGTTTGAAAATGGCCTCATTTTGCCCTTTTTTTATATAGTGGAATAACTGACTTTTCAGCAAGGCAGAAGGCTCTCCTACTTATGTTTCCACAGTGCATTTTCTCTCCCAAACAATGTATGCTGCCCCAAGAGCCTAATTATCACCTAAGAGATGTTAACAGCCAGATCATTGAAACTTCCAAAAGGTTTTGATCAAATACAAGCAAGATGTGGTTTGTATTTTGCTGCCCTGTATTCCAGGAGCAGCTGGTCTCCTGAGGTAGTAAAGTGTGGACTAAGTTAATGAATTTAAATATGTTTCTGTTAGATCTTTTAATCATGAATGTAATTGCATCTGGTAGTCTTTTTAATTTTTAAATATAGAGAGTGTGATTGGATTTTTTTTTTTTCTTTTTCAAATCTATTGCTACTGTTCCTCCCTTCAGGGAATTCTCCAGAAGGCAGACCTTGTCTTCCCAGAGTGAACATTGTGATTCTTTACTGTACTGATTCTTTCAGTATTAATTTTCTGTATTAGCAATCCTCTTTCTGTCCCTCTCTACAACTGCTTCTGCCTTTGTTATGTCTGGCATAAGGAGGATACACATGTAGTAACAGGTACACCAAGCCCAAATGTGGAGTGGGAGGAATTTACCTTTGGGTTTCTCTGTCTCTGATACATGCCTTTCATGCCAGCTTGTCTCTAGGCTGACTGGAATAACAGGATGCACAACAAGCATCAGCCCAGCTTCTCAGAAAGACTAACAAGGGGAATTTGAATCCCAATACCTGTCTCCCACCGTCGACTGAGAGATGTAGCTTTTCTGTGTTTGAGCTGATTGATAATAAAAAACGTCATCAGGCTAAATGGAGCAAACAATGAAGCAGTGCTGGCAGTTCCTGTGATGCTAAAAGCTTTCCAGATCTCTTGCTTTTGTACACACCCTCTCTTTGGAACAAAAAAATGAAATCCGCCAAGCTGAGATCCCACAGAGTATTCAAAGAAATGGATTGCAATGACCCTGCTACCCTCCAGCTCCCATTGGCAAAATACTCAAAGAAAAGATAAATTCTTATGTGAAGAGACAGTCAGGGGATTGAGTGATGGAAGGCTGTGGGATATGGAGCCTCATATAACAAGATCACCAGCTCTCATCCATCCTAGGTTGGTAGTGACTGAAAGCCTCTCCAAGCTCAGCAGTTTGCCATTTTATCTGAAAGAACTAATGGCCTCAGCCCAGCAGATCCCAGTGGGCAGAGACTTATCACAGCATGCTCTAGGGATGTAGATTGCCACATTCTTATTGCAAAATTTACCAAACACAAGAAATTTTTCCTCTGTGATAATTGTTTTGACAGACAGACTAAGCACATGCCTGCATTTAAAATGTGATTGTTTCAGTAGAGCTGTGCTGATAAACCCCTTTTGGAAGAGAACTCACACTGGCAAGCGTTCCTCTGCCTCTGTAACTTAACCCATTTCCCTGGACAGAGTAAGATATACCCACTATGGTATATATAGCTACCCACAACTTTTTTCTGGCATTGCTCTTTGGCTGACAATGTTCTTTTATTATTTACTTCTCACAGTACAGCTATGCCAGCAAAACTTTTCCATGTAACCTAAGCCTATGAGGGAGAAAACTTGTGTAAATTTTTTGGAGGTGATGTTACATAGTCAAGCCTGAAGCAGACTTAAGCAAAAGGCTCTATAGATACAGAATTGTAATCTCATAATGCAAAACGCAGTGCTCCACGGTTATGTATGCAACATCACCTGCAGGCCAGGGGGCACTTCGTATGCAATGTTTGTGTAAGCAGTGAATATATGCCATTAAATTGGAAATGTAAATACCAATGGCAAATACTGTAAGTGCTTCTGGAAGGAAAGTTGTGTGTGCAGAGAATTGCCTTGGGACGATCGCTTGTGCCGACTCTCATACTCGGTTATGCCACCCCATCAGAGGCTGTGGCTGGTACCCAGTTGTGGTGACTTCAGTGCAGCATGGGGTGCTGTCGGGTGGCACGCTGGCATCGCTGCCTCTAGCCCCAGTATGGAAAGGGAAATATTCACCGCAATTACTGATTCCCATCATCATCCTCCCCCACCAACCCAATTCAATGAACTTGCCCTTGTGGCCTTAATATGTAAGGCATAACAAATCCCATGAGAAGGGAAGAAAAATATTGCCATGAGGAGAGCTTCCCCTCTCTGCTGGCCCAGACGGGCAGCGCTCTCCGCTGCAGATGGCATTCAGCAGCGGGCAGGTGCCATCTAGTGGGAGCTGGGCTGCATCCAGCACCGCAGCCAGGCTGGATCTCGGGGCGAGCTGGATTTTTCCTTTGCGCTGGCATATTGGGGTATTCCCAGGCCGCAACAGAAGCAGGAGGAATAGTCCCACTGTGTGCTTTCTTTGGAAAGATGCAAAGGGTTTGTCCGAGTTGAAAGCAGTGCTTTGGGGAATTGCAATATACATTTTTAAGCACATAAATAGACTTCCCTGGAGTAGAGCTGCACAGGAGCTTGGTTGCCTTTCAGCCAGCTAGGACACCTCCAGAATCCTTCAAATGGAAGGCGAGGCAATAGCATGCGCCTGTATTTTAAAAAAATAAAATGCCTCTCAAGGATTTATTCATCAAAAAGCTGCTTTTCAGACTCACATTCAACACATTGCCACTTTTCTGGTAGTCATAAGTGCTCCTGCTAGTCACAGGGCAAGGGATCTCGTTTACCACTCTTAGGAGCAGAAGAACCCATGGTTTGTTAGGGCATGATATCCCTTCTTCACAGTCCAGGGGTGCTGTCCATGTGAAATACCCACTTGGTATTTCGTTGGACCTTACATTCACTCAGATTTGCTAGCTCTTTCAGCCTCATAATGTATTGATCTGAGGGATCACCCAACAGAGAAATCCTGTGGTTGTGGAAGTTTTGAAGACTCAAATGTCCCTTTGAAGACCTAAACCATGAGTCTGATTTGTGATTCCTGTGAGTGCAGCTAAGAGGAAACGAGGATTCCTGTAATTAGAAATAGCTTTGCTATTCCTTGTACCTCTCTCGGCAGTGCCTGGGACAGGTCACTGTCAGAGACAGGATGCTGGCTGGCCTAGACAGATCAGTGATGGATTTGGAGCAGACCTTTCCAGCACTGCTCAGCTAATGAATTTTGCAGTCTTTGTTAGCTTCCTCAATATGGTGATTCACTTAGGAGAGAAATTGTTTCTGTAACTTAGACCATCACTTTGACAATTCCTGTTGGATATTTCTGTATGCCTGCTTTAAATGAACTGTGGCTGCTGAGGTTGGCAGAGAGTACTAGTGCTGTTTGGTATAAAATGCCTGCACCTTGTACTGAGCATGTTACACATTTTCCTTTTCTCTAAGAAACAGTATTAACAAAAGTGTTAATTGCAGGACAGCTCATGCTGTGTTGTTTTCAGGCTGAAGTTGAAACCAGGAATTAACCTACTGTTTTCAGATCACCAATTTGTGAAAAAATGAGTAATGATGCCCATGAAGTCTCCAGTTGTGCTGTTGGGAAGGGCTGGTATTGGTTATAGTACAGTATAATGAATAGCACCCTCTTCATCAGGCTGCATCCCTTCCTGTCTGCCTCAGCCCGACTTCTGTGGTGTTTTTAAGAGCAATCTCTAAGCACTTCCTTAGGTCTGAATATGGATACTGTGCCACGTGCAGAATGCACTGCAACATGGGTTTCTGCATGCTGGCATGGCCTGTGTGAGATCAGTTGCCTTTCGCTGCATACCCTTTGATGGATTTGTTGCATACAGCTTTTAGTAATGTCTTGATTTCCCAGGAAATAATGTTTTTTAGACAGAAGCCAGGCATCTTGTTACTCCTGCCAACTGGCAAGGGGCGGGTACATACATGCATATAGGTATTTGGTGTTTAATAATTGAAGCTGGTTATATCAAGGTTGGCAGCATGGTTTTCAGCTTTAAAGACAGGGCATTGTTATAGGAAAATGGGATGTTTTCCCATGCTGAAGACAGATTTTTCTTCACCAGCTAATCCTGGTGTCTGCAGCTGCTGTCTAGGTATCACCTCCTAAAAGGCAGGGAATGAACTTCTGAACATCTGTAACAGCTACATTAACTGGCGTGGTTTATTGTAGAATTATGGATGATGATGGCTGGATTACTAAATTGTAAATCAATCAAAGGCATTCTGATGATACTCTAAACCATGAGAGAGAGACTCATGCAGGAGGAGACAGTGATTTATTGCACCAACTGGTAACACATCTATCCGCAGTCATTTTTATTTATCATTATTTTGAAAAGATTTCAACCCTTCATAAAAGCGAATAAAAAGAAGAAATCTGTAATGGTGATAAAAGTTTTGCTGTAATGAAAATTGACACTCCTGCACTGTGATTCCTGGTGATAGGAAAGTGGAGAATAAGGAATTTAAGATACACAAACTTCACAATAAATTAGTTGAACAATTGCCTTTGTTTAATTGTCTTTTATGAGCAAATGAAGGGAGCTTTTTACTTTTTATTCTTAAATCTATTCCTTTGAAAGTGTCTCACGCTATCTGTAGTTTTAAACCATTGGTACCCAGGATTTTGAATGCTTAGCAAGTCATCCATTTCCAAGGCATTAGCAACACAGACAGGATTTATTTCAATCTCTGCAGTTGATTCTTTGATCCGGGGCTTGCTTAAGTGCATTCCAGTGCAATTAATTAGAAAAACAGTATAAGGTAGTGGCAACTCCAAGTGATCTTAAATGTAAAAGTGACTGATTAGTAGCTCTGCTTTCTTGAGAATTATCTATTTGTTGCTCGACAGTATCTGCTATTCCTAAGCAAGGGAGAAGCAGTTAATTGAGGGAGCTTTGGTACTCTTTGTAAGCCACTAATATGACTATTTGCAAGAAAAGAAGTAGTGTGGGAACCTCTCCCAGCACTAATTTTAAGGAGGAGCTGGGTAAATGGAATTAGGACCAGTCACCTATCTCATGCCATCAGCAGTATGGCAGTATGTAGTTCACATTGATTTGCTTTGCTGGGCAGTAGTTCCCTTTTGCTAGCAGCCCGACGTGGCTTAAGGAAGAGCAGAGGAGCTCTTTGGAAACCAGTCCTTGCAACAGCTTGCACCGTGGCTGCTTCCAGGAATGGCTTGTGCTGCTCTTTGCGTTTTTCTTTCTTGGCATGTCTTGTTTCTTGATGTACCCCAGCTGGTTGAAAGTTACAATGTTTACTTGTATGTCCAGGACATGTCAATCGAGTTTCAAAATTCTGTGCATCTTGATTCGGTTTCCTGAGTCTTCCCATTCTGATCAATAAAAGTAGGCATCCCTCAATTTTTTATTGGAACAAGATTGATCCACGAGCAACTCACTGGTGTCTGTGTTGCAGTTGCAGCTGCCTGACACAAATACTGGATGCCTTTCGACTGAGTCAGGCAGTTGCCAAGGAATTCATTTGTCTTGCATAAGCGATCAATACCTGCTCCTCTGACTACTCTCGCTCCCTTAATCTTCCTGTATGGTTTCTTTATAATTTAATCTTCTTCAATGTCGTGGTTTAACCCCAGCCAGCAACTAAGCACCACACAGCCGCTCACTCACTTCCCCCCAACACCCAGTGGGATGGGGGAGGAAATCGGGAAAAGAAGTAAAACTCGTGGGTTGAGATAAGAACGGTTTAATAGAACTGAAAAGAAGAAACTAATAATGATAATAATAACACTAATGAAATGACAACAGTAATAATAAAAGGATTGGAATATACAAGTGATGCACAACGCAATTGCTCCCCACCCGCTGACCGGCGCACCCGGCAGTCCCCGAGCCGCGATGCCCCCGCCCCAGTTCCTAAAACGTCACATGGTATGGAATACTCCGTTGGCCACTTTGGGTCAGCTGCCCTGGCTGTGTCCCCTCCCAACTCCTTGTGCCCCTCCAGCCTTCTTGCTGGCTGGGCATGAGAAGCTGAAAAATCCTTGACTTTACACTAACCATAACTTAGCAACAACTGAAAACATCAGTGTGTTATCAACATTCCTGTCATACCTAGCTCAAAAACATAGCACTATACCAGCTACTAGGAAGACAATTAACTCTATCCCAGCTGAAACCAGGACATTCATGGAGACATACGTGTCTATCACACTGTAACGCTTTTCTTGAATGTTTCTTGAATCTCATGGCCAGTGGAGCTCCTGTGATTCACAAGACAAGCTGGCTTACAGTTCAAAAGAAAATGCAAATTCCAGCCTGCTTTGTTTGCAGCTGATTCGGATAAATATCTTTGCATATTGCATAGTTCCTTCTGCTTTGTCTTTGGGCTATTTCAACTTGCTTCTGGTTTTCTTTTTCCTGTGTGGCAATATCCCCATCATTCTTTCTTCTGCATCCTGAGGTGTGCAGGAATGGGATGCAGAAATCCTGCTGTATGAGGTAAAATATGCACTTGTTTTATTCATTGTATCCATCTTGACACCTGGGGAGGCTGAATCCCTGGCATTCTCTCTCTTCCCAGGGCAAAGACAGTACAAAGCTGTGCAGATTTCCGTGCAGAACCAGTGGATTTCAGTCCTGATGACAAGGGGGAGACTTAAAGTTCAGCCTCCCTGATAACACAGCAGCCTGCATTGGCAGTTTATTAGAGGACAGCAGTTACTTCCTGGAGCTAGAATGAGACCCCAGATGTTTTCCACTTGAACTGTGTAGTGATAGGGTGGAAACTGCTATCTTATGCTACCTATCCAGTGCAAATTGGTCTGACGCAGAGATGAAAAGTTCAGTGTCTCATTGCAAAAGTCTCCTGACTCTTCAGGGATTGATTTGTTTCTTGCTTGTTTCTAATGTGTCTAACATACAGGGAGAAACTAAAAAATAAATAATGGGTACGGTACCCTTCTAGCAAATATTTTCTAGTAAATATGGCTATAATGTGTTACTAAAATCTGTATTTTGTGTAATGCTAAAATCAATAAAAATGAAAGTCTCTGTGATAGAGCCAGTAAGTGAAGGGAGTGAAAATTTTTCTTATGGAGAATGGCAGGTTTTTTTCATCCTGAAATTTCCTACCTTCATGACAGCAGGGGCAACAATAAAAGCAAAAGAATGCAAAGAATAGGCACGGGTTGCAGTCCACATTTCTACTGTCTGTCTTCTGCCAGCACTGATGTAATCCTTCTGAGAGTGAAACTTTCCATTGCAGTCTGTCAGCATTCAGATGTGCTATTGATTAGTCAGTTTACTAAGGTCACTTAGGAATCACAACAAGCCTCCTGAAACTTGGGAAAGGTAATAAATCAAAGATATTTGATTTGTAACTTGCCGTCATTTTTGGTGCCTTGCTTCAGTAGAAGACAGCAGTCAACACTTCCTAAGCGCTTGATATGAGGACAGTTATGATGGCAAAAGAAAGCACTTGTTTATAAACGGTGCAAGTAACATAAGCTTTTAATGGGTCCTAGAGGAGTCCAAGGCTCCAGAGGGCTCTGGAATGCCTTCCTCTCCGCCCCCAGCGGCTCCCCTCACCCTGACCCCCGCTTTTTTTTCCCAAGCCTTTGGCCAATTTTCATCACATCTGTCAGTTTGAAAAATGAACTGGCAGCTCACTCCTAAGGATCATAACGTATCTTTTTTTAGGTTAACTTGTTTGCAAGAGACAGTGCAACAGGAAATTCTCATGCTTACACAGCAGCTGAATTTTCGTGAAAAGCAGAGATGTTGTTAAAACTCATAGTCTGTGTCTGTTCTGCTAATTAGATATAAAACAAGAGACACAAGGGTGATAGGACCATACTTGCTTACCGGGTAAAAGACTATTAATAGTATATTGCTAACAAATCTGAACGGGGGCTGAGTGTGTAACAGCATATTATGAACACAGCAATTATCAGTACTGCACAACACCGAGATCTAAGGCAAAACCATACCCTCATTTCATTTATGGAGATAATGATCCTGAGTGTGTCCATTTCTGATGGTTTCAGAGGAATTAATACGCAACCGTACCTATCTTGATGCTGCCTTTGATTCCAGGCATAAAATGCTCCCTTGTATTACCATACATATCTCATCAGTATGGAATAGTCTCTGCCATACTGCTACTCCCAAGGTGGGTATCAAGGCTACATGTGTTCTCCCAGCTTCCTAACAAACCACGGTTTCACCCATCTGCCCTTGGGGCTGACTTCCGTCCTTTGTACCTCCACTCCAGTTCTGTAGCCTTTGCCAATACAATTCAGAAGGAATATCTATGTAAAAGGAATATATACATAATAGTATTCCAACTATTGCTTTGGAGACCTACATTTCTTTGTAGGTCAACTTTAAATAGAGACATCTCACAATGAGCTGTTGCTGCGCTGCAGGTGCTGTGCATGCAGAGGCACATGCAGACACACAGCATTATCGCTCCTACAAATTCCACAATCAAGGCTGGATTGCTGCAGTGTGTCCAGACCGAGCACACAGATTGATCTTTTTCTTGGTTTCATCTCTGCAGGTTTCTTCACCACCAGGCTGGAGAAGACCCTTGCAATTGTGTTTGACTCTATCCCATGTTTTTAAAGCTGTGACTCAGAGCCCGTGCACGTCTTGCAAACACCAAAAGGAGAGCTTTTGTTTAAAGTTGTTCTTAGTGGATGGAGGGGTGATTGTTCCTTTTGTGAAGTGCCTGAGCTGCTGCTTGCTCTTTTGTCTCCTTCACTGTCAGCTTCTGTTATCTTTTCTACTGCCTTTGAAAGAATGATGTGTTGTGTTTGGTATGCACAGGTACACACACCCACGAGCTTCATGGTCCCTGGCTGGCACTGCAGCATGACTTGTTCATGGTATGATGAAAGGCTGCATCACCAGGATTGTGAAGCATTCAAAATCCTCCACACTTTACAAAATACACAGGGGAAAAAAGAGAGGTGTGGCTTTTCATGCATGCCTACTCACAGTTAAATTATTTTTTTAACTCAGGGTTAAATAGTACTGGTATTTTTAAATGTATATTTAATGAATATAACACATTTTAATTCCTGCTAAAAGATAGAAATATGTAATAGATTCTGACTCCACAGCTATTCAAATCCAAAAGACCAGACCTAAATAATCTTGGGTTCATTTACACTCTGAAATCTGGTGCAGATCTACTTATACCCTCAGCCAGTATTGTTGCAGCTGCTGGAATGAGAGTTTACTCTTGTTTTTCCATTTGTAATCTGTTCTGTCCCAAGAGGTTTTTAGGATAGGATAGGATAGAGTAGAGTAGAGTAGAGTAGAATAGAATAGAATAGTTCAGTTGGAAGGGACCTACAATGATCATCTAGTCCAACTGCAATTCTCCTGGGCAGCAACTGTGAACTGGAAGGGCAGGAGGTAAGGCTGCAGCCCCAAAGGCCATATAAATGTTGCCAGTTGTAGAAGTGCTCTTTTTTTTCAGGAGCTGCTGATGCTCACACCCCATCCTGTGTTTCAGAGGGAGTTAGACATGTCATGTCAGTGAGGATCCAAAGCTCAGAGCACCCAGCAGGCGCTCAGATGCCGGGTTGCTAGGCTAGGTCTTCCACAGACTCCAGAATCTTTGAAACCCCTTTCTTGGGAATGGAGGAATACATGTTTAACTGCATTTAAGCTATCCTGGAAGAATGGCCCTTCTTACTCCCCCGTTGCCTTAACAGGAGCTGGAGGCACAGATCAATTATTAGTGGTTTCATGCAGCTGATGTGACACGTGAGACTCCACTTTGCATGTGCCTGAGATTAGGATAAGCAGGCGAGAGGGTTCTGGAGCATCCACACACAGACAGGCATTCATATAGCAGCTTTTTGTTTAAACACTCAGAAATACAGCCAAATTGTGAAAGGGTGTAGCCTCCCCATAACTCTGCTTCCTTTTCAAGCAGGAGTAGCTGGACTGAAACACCCAATTTTACCTGCTGAAACCCACCCATGTGTATTTAGAAACCTGTGATTTGGATTGCATCCAGCTGAGAGAGTCTGTGAGACTTGCCATTCGGAAGAAAAGCGTGTCCATTCGTCTGTAGTACGAGAGTATTCTCTTCTGCCTCCAACTCCTGAGGTAGCCTGAGGGTTGGGTTTAGGGGTTAGCTCTCAGTGGGCTGTCAGCAGCGTGGCCCAGGCATCGCTGCATTGGGAATTGGCCCACGCTGAAATCAGACCCTCGGAAGAGGCCCCAAGTCAGGATGTGGAGGGTGAGCAGAGCCTGTGTTATGGTCGGTTGTTACATTTGAAAACATACTATCTTTTAACACAGTAGAGTCCTAAGAGCAGAGATCATCAGGCAAAACAAACACAACTGTGCAAAACAAACCCAGTTACCAAAGCAAGCACTGACTTGCTGTAAAGACACCCCCCCCTTGTTTACTGGAAAAGAAAAACATTGATGTAGGTGTTTACACAGTCTGAGTACTGGAGGATTGGCTTTGCTATTAAGTTTCTTGGGTTTTGGTGTGTTGTGTGGCAACCTTTATTTAAACATAGGGGCCAGAAGAGACTTGTTTGTTTGTTTGGGATTTTCTTTTTCTACGACTTTTAAAGGGTTGAGGAGTTTATTGTGTGTGAAATGCAGGAAGAGTCTAAATGAACACCAGATGAGAGGAAATAGACTGAGGAAAATTAGGGCTATTTGCTACCAAAGGAAGTAATCATTGTACATATATTAAACTGCAATCTCTAACTGAGAGTGTGTTTTGTTATGCAAGAAATCTGACTGTAGAGTAAAAAGGGAAATGTGTGGAGTCTTCCCAAGTTTGGGCTTTAAAAGTGGTAAGCAGGGTTTGGTGTACTGGTGGGGGAAATAAGGCAGGAGGCAACTTTTACTGCAGCAAGTGGTGGGGTTGGCTGGAGTGTTCTGCACCTCAGAGTTTCCCACCATAGCAGAAGGTCATCTTGTGGCTCTGCGCAGAAGGGTAAAACAGTTTTTCATACGTCTGTTATTTGTAGGTAACATTTAGTATGACTTTATAATGAGAATATAAATTCATTATGAACTTTCATCTGCCACATTCTCAGCTCATCCATCATTAGAGACACCTGACTCACCTTTACTTACCTGCAAGTCATTGCTGGAACTGCTCCTTTAGGACACACTGTCCATTTTCAGTGGAGATAACCGTTACCTAATAATCCCCTTACTTGTCTGTGTAAGGTGAGGGTTTAAGTCATCGCAGTAAGGGGTGCTGGCTGCTCTAGTTCTTCTTTCCTTCAACCCTGCAGACTAACAGCAGGGTAGGTGCACGTTTTTATTTCGCTGGTGGGAGGCAAAATCACTACTTGTTTTAGTGATAAACTATTTACAGTGAGAGCCAGTATGAATTGAATAAGGACCCCCACAGATGATTTGAGGAGTGCATAATACATGGGCTTGGCTTACAAAGATGCCTTAAATCGGCCGCAAATTTGACATTACTACTTCTTTTAAACAAAATAAGAGTGTTTCTCATTCCTGCAAGGTGACAGACACCCCGTTCAGTTCAGTTAATTCAGCAAGGACATAAAAAGATTTTTTTTTAATTTTTCTTTTTCTTTAGCAGTAGAAAAATTGTAGCCTGGGGGCATGTTGCTGTGACAGATTGGGGTTATATGGTTGAAGCTGACCTATGCAGCTTTCTTTCCCTTCCCCCTCCTGGCAGGTGGGATGAAGCATGTATGATTGGAAGTGGCTATCCTTATTTTGCTCTTTATCTGATGGAAGGCCACCACAGTAGTCAAGAAGGACTCATTATAGCTGTTGCTCTTCCTGTGAGGGATGCTTGAAAGCTCAGCAAAGAACCTGTAGAAATAAAAAATAAGTTATTTTGGCTGTGTGGGAGGGAAGCATTTAATCACAGTGAAGAATAGGGGATTGCACAGTCAAATAAGCAGTTCTTGGCAGACTTAGAGACCAGCAGTGGGAAGTAAGAAGGGTGTATGGAATAGGAGTATAGGAAAGCATAAATGGAAATGAACTGAAGAGAGATAATAGCATCATATTTAGAATCTGTCACTTTCTCAGAATTATGCTGACTGGTTATTAGCAAAAGAGAAGGAATTGGTTTTTTAGAGGAAGAAGGGTTTTGTTTCCCTTTCATTAGCTGAGGAACCTGCTGACAGGAATTAAGGCAGAATATTACTAAATGGGGGTTTCAGCCACTCCTTCCTGTCTGCAAGAAAGGGTTATTTTTAACCCAGATCTGCTCAGTGACTGCATTTGCAGCATGGGCCTGCAAAAAAAAAAAAACCTCTGCTGGCAAAAACTAAGGTTGCTTTGTGCTGCTATGTGAGAATGGGAAGGAGAGGTCCAGGGCGGGAATCCTGTGGGACAACAGTGCCCCTGATGCCTGTGTCACGAAAATATGTCTCAAGTTAACTATTGTCCTCTGACCTCAATCCATGCTGAAACAGGTGCTTTGCATAATCATTGAAGGAGATGGTTCCTGCTCCAAAAGATGTTATGTTTTGAATTGCCAAAACAGACAAAGGAGACATTGTCAGCCCTTCACACATGGGAAACAGAGGCAGAGAGAGAGAGATTTGTCTGGTGCACATAGGCTAATTTTGACAGAAGGGGTACTTACACTCAAGTTTCCTGAATTCATTTGTGTACTACAACTGCAAGATTGCCCTTCCTTTCTAATATTGGATTTTTTTCTCCCTGAAATTTCAGTTCCAATACAGGGTTGTTTATCAAAAACATTATTTCATTTTGCTCTGTTTAATAAATATGCTAGTGATTCTTTCCTCAGACAAAACTGCGCAGCTTGCATGCAGATCCTTGCAATGCTGAAGTTGCAAATGCCCCAGGGACCTTCAGGTGGATTTTCACGTTGGGACCACCAAGGACAATAATGCAAGGAAAGGCAGAGATGTGACTTCAACTTCTGCTTTTCTTAGTCCTCCTGGGGATCACAGCCCCACAGATATGTAGAAGGGGAGCCTGCAAGAGTAGTAATGCTGTTCTGCCCAGCTTCACATGGGAAGAAAAAGAAGAGAAATACCTCACTAACTAAAACGTCCATTTTTCTTGCTCAAGCTTGTTAACTCCAGGAAGGCCAGTGAGACTTGGCATTGCATGACCAAACTGGGGCTGTTTGGGTTTTTTATGAGGCAGTATTGAGTGGAACCATCTGGGCTAGGAGAAGACCACACTTCTGAAATGAGCCTTTAGGAATACTTAAGTTAAGTAGCTGTCTGGGGCACCATGCTGAAAGGAAGGGCACTCACAGCTGCGTGTATTTTATGGGTTTATTTTATCTCTGATGACAAAAGAGAACTTACTGGTCATGTGGTTCCTCATAAATTTCAAGCCACTGCTGACAAGTGGCACTGCCNATAACGATGCTGCTAATGGATGATGCTGTAGAGAGATACCTAACTTTTCGCTGAACTTAAAGGCAATCCCCAAGTTACAGTTTGAGAATGGAAACTTCAGTATCTTAAGTACCTTGGGTAAATACTTCCATGGTCATTCATCTAATATCAAAGTGGCTCACGTCCCTGGTTCCTGAGGCCCCAGTCTTCCTAAAGGGGTGCCGTTTGCTTTCCTGAGAGCTGAGGGAATCGGCACCTCTGAAATTAATATCTTCCACAAAGCTAAACACAGGCATGGGAGCATAATTTTCAGTATGTCAACAGTGCATCTCAACTTAGGCAGTTTAAACTATTCTCTTTGCATTGCGGTCTCTCTTTGGTTTGGGTGGGTTTTTTTTATTTATGCCCCATTGGAGCAGCTTCCCAAAGTACCTCCAGTGGCCTGGTTCCACTGCCTGTATTCCAGTTTCCAAAGATACATCTTATTTCTGTGTCAGGAGGCAAACTCCCCTCCTTCAAGCACTTTTCTATGTGACAGACCTGGAAAGGGGCACATCAAATTCAGTATAATTTCAAAAAATGTAACCTATTTTCGTATGCTCTCTATTCACTGAGATGAATCTTAGAGAGAGATTGCTCATGGTAAAATATTTACCAGTGTATCACCTCAACTAAGATAATAGCTCTTATAGTGCAGGTGTTAAGAAAGAAATACTTGCTCCTTAACCTTTTTTCAATCCATATCCTGTTCAAGCTGTCTCTGTTTCAATGGACCCTAGAAGCTTTGCCTGATATTTATTAATCCTATTTACTAATAGACTCCTAAAGTTGAGAGAGAGAGAAGACAAACTGGAATCAAGCTTACAAGAACCAGATTCATGGCAGCTCTGCCACAGACACTCGTTTGACTTCATGCACATCATTTAATATTTGTGGTTCCCCTGTCTACAAAATGTAGATACTAATTCTTTCTTTTTTCCCTATCTGTACCCGTGTAGACTGCAGGTTTGGTCAGGAGTCAGCTCCTCCTCATACCTCACAAACAAGTCCCTGATCTTAGGTGAAACTTCTAGTTACTTCTGTAAGCCACATAATAATAAGTGGCTTCAACCTGCTTCAGGAAAAAATGCAACCTTTGGATTACATTGGTGTAAATAAAAAGTCCGCTGCAGTTCACAAGTCAAAAAATGCTGGTAGTGTTTAGCATCAGTATCTGTTACTTGAACATCTGGCATTCATCATTGCTTTTCTCTTCCTTCCACTGTCATATTTTATCCCCATCTGTCAGATGTTTCTTAGCAGTGTCTATATAAATCATAGCTGCATCTCAGTCTGCGTAGTTGAATCATTACAGGCTGCAATCAAAATGAAGGAAAAAGAGGTAAATTTAAGGGAAGTGTTTCTCTTATGCACTCTGCTCCCCTTCTTTCTCCCCTCTCCCTGTATGCAGACAGTACTAGACAATAGTACTAGACAGCGTGATACCCTTGCTATGAAGTGAGATGGAAAAGTTTCCAAAAATAGCAGATGTTTTTACCAGCCCTAGTTCCTAGTTCTGAAGGCAGAAAGCAGGAGAGGAGTTGGAGCCAGAGTGGACACCCGTTGCCATTGTTGGAAAGACCAAAATTTACTGCTTTGGAACTACCCTTCAGCAAGTTAGTAATAAATTGGGAAAGCAAACATTCCTTAGAATCAGACTTCCTGGGCAGTGTCTTTGATGTATTTTCGTAAAATTAAATTAGTCTTATTGCAGTACTTTAGGTGACTGCTAGGTGTGTTATTAGCCAAAGCAGATTTTTTTTATTCCCCCCCACCCCCACATGCCCCAAAAAACCCTGCAGTGCCCTCGCAATGGCCATCAGATTCAGCTCTCCCAACCCGTGCCAGCAGGGTAGTGAGCCACAGCAGCATTCCAAAGATGCATTTCTGATGGGGAAATGAATCCACCGCCACCCCTATATGAAACATTTCCAGTAGCATGTGTGCGTTACCCTGCCAAAGCCAGGTGCTCCCGTTTGTGCACAGTGTCACACAGCCCCATGTGCTGGGAGCACATGTGGATTTAATTCCCTGCCAGTTTTATCAACTAGAGAAGGTATTTCTTTGTTCTAGAAACACTCAGAGACACTATAGTCCCAAGCTACTGGAAATTAGGGAATAAAAGGCCCATTTCCCTCTGTCTGGAGAGGCCCATTGCAGACTGCCATCACTATCAGTCCCAGAACTTTATGCAGGTTCAAGGTGGGCTGAAGCTGGAGGGTCTCTTTGTGCAAGACAGCTGTCATGTTTTCAGTTTAAGGGACAGCTTGTGTTGTCGGGGACTGAATTATACTCGGAACAGCAAGAATGCCATATGTTACTATGTGCGTTCTTTCTGATTGTCTTGCTTTTTCCCCCTCTTTAGTCTCGTGTCAAAAGTGTGTCTTAAGTTTGTTTGAATTGATAGCAGATTAGCTTAAATGAGAATAAACTACTGCTACTATTGCTAGTTGTCAACTCATACCTTCTCTTTCTACCAAGCATATTGCATTCCTGATTTCCCATTATTTTTCACTTACATTCCTGTGGTGTTATCCTACTACTCACTGCAGACTTCCAGATTTCAGCTCAGCAGCCAGATCAATCAAGCAGTAGGTGTCCTGGTCAGCATCTGCATAAAGTGAAAATGATAGGCCCAGCTCATAAGCAGACCAGTTGCTGGGCTGTCCTGCAGAGCAAGTCCTGGCTGATTCAGAGGGTGCATGGTTGTGCGAAAGGCCAGGCAGTCCCTGAAGTCACAGTTGCTCTCTGAAGTTGGTAGATCAGTTCAATTCTGATGACTTGTTCTGACATTGCAGTCTGTTGCTGGAAATGGATGTCCTGGTGAAAGCGTTACTACTTGGCAAGACTAAAATGGTGGGCAATCAGAAAGAGAAACATGGGTCTAATGTTGCACAAACTACTTCGCATGAGATATTGCAAGAAGAAAATAATCCAAGAATACAGTGGAATGGATGCTGTGATGTTGATTACTCTTGTCTTTTTGGTATCTGCACTAGATCTCAGCTTGCCAAGCATCTTTCTTGTTACTAGCAGAATATTTATTTTATTTTCTCTTCTTCTTGTAGAAAATTTTACTACATTACACTGCTGAGAGACCCCGTATCTCGTTACCTCAGCGAATGGCGTCACGTCCAGCGAGGAGCTACTTGGAAGACCTCCTTGCACATGTGTGATGGCAGGACACCAACTCCTGAAGAGCTGCCGTCATGCTATGAAGGCACAGACTGGTCAGGCTGCACGCTGCAGGAGTTCATGGATTGCCCGTATAATTTGGCCAACAACCGCCAAGTGAGGATGTTGGCTGACTTGAGCTTAGTGGGCTGCTACAACATGTCTTTCATCCCAGAGAACAAGCGAGCACAGATCCTGCTGGAGAGCGCAAAAAAGAACCTCAAAGACATGGCCTTCTTCGGCCTGACAGAGTTCCAGAGAAAGACTCAGTACCTGTTTGAGAGAACTTTTAATCTGAAATTCATCCGGCCCTTTATGCAGTACAACAGTACCAGGGCAGGAGGCGTGGAGGTGGATAATGACACCATCCGGAGGATTGAGGAGCTCAATGACTTGGACATGCAGCTCTATGACTATGCAAAGGACCTCTTCCAACAGCGCTACCAGTACAAACGGCAGCTAGAGAGGATGGAGCAGAGGATAAAGAATCGGGAAGAGAGGCTTCTTCACCGATCCAATGAAGCACTTCCCAAGGAAGAGACCGAAGAGCAAGGACGCTTGCCCACTGAGGACTACATGAGCCATATTATAGAGAAGTGGTAGCCTAGGCAGACTTTTATATTAATGATATTCTAGGGTTTCCATATAAAAGATCATGGAAGTAAAATTACAAAAACAACAAAAAATATTTTATTTAAAAGCAAGTCTGTAAAACAGAAGATAGATTGCTTCCTTAAGCATAGGGTCTTTTTACTGTTTCTTACAAGACCGATGAGATTCTTAAAAAAACATAAATACATAAAAATAAAAAAGGGTCAACATCATAATGCATAGGTAAAAAATGCACAAATGCAGTTACCCACTTGTAAGGCCAAATGCAAAAGAATGTGTCTTATCCTCACTATTTAAACACAGATGGCAGAATTAGGATTTTTTAAATCTGTTTTTCCCCTGAGCATAATGATATAAAGATATATAATTAAAAAACAAGGAAAGTGAGGTTTTCTTTTCTGGGTGTTATTGGAGGTGGGATGGGAATTGCAATGCTTGTAAGTAAATGATGATGGTGACTAAGTTGAGGATGTGCTATCCTGTCAGGCTGTGATCTCAGTGCAAGGGTGGTCACTTTGTTTCAGCTGGCAGCCACTGCAAGAAAGTAGAGCACCGTATAAAGAAGGAAAACATCAGAGGATGAGAAGTATTAAAGCCAATTGGCTATGGCTTAGGATATGTACTTAGCACAGTGGTTTTGATACATTGCACGGGTATCAGGTATACATATGCAACTTCATCACAAAAGTAATAGGGAATTCATGCACAGAGCTCCCAGATTTGTTTCACAGGCAGGTCCCAAAACAAGTGAAAAGCCAACCAAATTCCACATAGGCTCAAACGTGCACTCACATGCCATCCTGTCACCCGACACAACTGCTGCTCATGCCTTCATCAGTATTATGTGTTAACAGCACATGAAAACCCTATTGTACATACTAAAAAAAAGGAAGATGTTAAATAGCAAGACTCCCTCATAAATCTGCATGACAGGTTCCAGAAAGGCCCTGCAAATAATCAGTCATTAATGGGAACATGAGGAGGAGGAGATTTTGTTTTGTTTGTTGCTATGTGAAATACTGAACTAGAACAAGCATACAGACGTACCCATATCTGTATTTCTTCAGTTATTTTTGCTTGCTTTTATCAAGACATAATGGGCATTAGAACTGATTTAAGTGGGAACAGGATGGGGCTCTCTTCCAGAGCTGTGAAAATTTCTGACTCTGGGTCTGAATTAATTATGAGACAGCGCACATTGTCTTTTGGCAGAGTGCCTGTTCTGCAGCTCGTACTTTAAATGAACAAGCTGTGTTCATAAAACTGGAAAGGGGAATCATGGATAATGTTTTTTTAGTCTCAGACCACTTTCAAAACAGAACTCTTTCAATGCTGTTTTTTAGGGACTCATGTTAAGTTTAATCCTCCAGTGTGGTGACAGTCTAACCAGGTTCTGCTTACTGACTTTTGAGTCATAGAACAACAATGACTTCTCTAATTCCTCTTCCCACTCACCAAATTAAAGTATGGCTTATTTTCTTGCTGTTGCAAGCACTTCTGTTTGCCTGGAAGCATGGAAATGAAGCAGTTTTTGCCTGTTTCATGTCTTACCCCGTTATTACGCAGCCTGTAAGACCTGAACCAGCTATTGTTTAGGATAAACTATGAACCAAATGGAATATGATTTGATTTTCAAAGGCCATGTTAACTGCAGATCAAATATGGCATTGAAATCGCCAGACGAGAGGCAGAGAGCTGATGCATTCAGCTTTAGCGTGTCATTTTTAGTGTCCGTTTCCCATCCTGCGAATCCACTGAAGTGCTGCTTGTTTTGTATTTTAATTCACACTCTGCCTCTCTACACAGTTTCCAACAGTTTCAAATTCAGACTGAGTTTTGCAAAGGAGGTGGCTGCCTTAAGCAGAGGAGCTGCCTTGTTTCCTCCGTGTACACCCTGGGGGATACACCTTGCTTTTGGAGACGTTCTTCTCCAGAAGACTGAAGATGACTAAAAATTTAAGAACAGAAAATACAAACGGCACTTTGGGCTCAAATACAACCCTGATACAGCCCCGATCCAAAGGTCACTGAAGTTGAAGGATCTTCAATATTGATTTCAGATTAATTTTGATCGGGTCTGCATCCTGGTGCTGCAAAGTGCCCAAGCACACGCTCCTCCATCGACAAGCACAGCAGGACTTTGTTACCCATGCATTCGGTACTACCAATATTTGCTAGTGGTGTTGCTGTCTGTAAGGTTCTGCCACAAATGGCCCCTGTTCCCAGAGATGTATAGCTTGGCCATAAGCATTTCCTCCTAGCTGAAAAGTGGGAAGCAAAATGAAGCAATTTTCAGTTGTTGGCTTGGGGGCAGAAGGTATTACAAATCCATTTGCTCATCTCTGAATTCCAAGACTGGGAGGAGCTATGTCTGCTAGTTCCCAGCACTTTTATGTGTTGCTGTAACTAAAGAAAACATTTCTATTTAAAAAATGCAGTTTTACAGGCTGTTTACCCACAAAACCAATACACAAGATATAAAAAGCAACTGGTTTATATGCACAGTTTCCAGCCTTCCCCAAAGGCTTTTCACTGTGCATCCTGTGTTATGGATCCATAATGCACAAATGGTTACTGCAGCTAATCCGTACCTGAGGTGCACATCGGCGCAGCTCCGGCAGGGCTGTGCGGTGAATGCCCAGGCAGGTCTGCGTATGCCGGCACTGACTTCTGAGAGCCATGCTGTACTGAAGGCCAAATTCTGCTCTCATCTACCAAAGGGTGACAGTAAATGGGACCGTGTCTGGTTAGGATGGGCATAATTTGGCGTGGTTTGCCAGAGTTGTTTGTGTGTTACGGGGTCTGAGTAACCATCTGGATTTTAATGGATCTGTCTGCAGGTTCTCTAAATCAGAGACAGCCTCTGACCCTAGAAGCATGTCAGTAGAAGACCTTGTTCCAACATTTTCTTTGTAAGATATTACAGTAACAAGCAAAGGAAATTAAACTATCTTGAAAACTGTCTTGTTAACAGTTTCACTTCAACCCACAAAAGGAGGGCTGACCTCAGCTTAGCACTGAGGCAGAAATTTCTAGATTCAAATCCTGCACCCAGCAAATGCCTCCGTTCCTCCACCTGTACATTGGGAATAACAAATTTACACACTCTAAAGAGGCACTCCAAGGTATGAAAAGTATAGGGCACTTTCAAACAGATTCTTAAGTACTGGAAATGAAGAGAGTGACCCAAAAGCCATCCCTTGCCCTGGCTGCTGTGCTGGTCTGCTTATGGCTGTAGGCCATGCATGCTGTGTGCCAGAGCATGGGCTGCAGGCCGTACCTGGCACTACCTTCTTCCTTTGGTGGGTTTAAGGGAACTTTTTTAACATAATGTGAATGTAGTTTTTCGTGATTTATATGTACTACATACAGTTTGAAGTGGTACAGTTTCTTCTATTTCTAGGACTGATTATTTGATGCTACAATAACATGAAAAATGTGTGTGTAGTTTTAAAATGAATGGAGAACAACAGCTTTAAGGCACTCCGGCAGAAGTAGTGGCCAGATAGTACATTCTTGTTCGATATCTGCCCCTTTCTTCCAAAATGGTTTTCCTGTGACTTCCAGATGGACTGAGACCTTCTTCACTATATGAAGTGTTTCTTCAGGGGGCCTGTCAATGCATCATGATCCAGGTCAGGATAGGTGAGTGCTGGGTACAGTGAGGGCAGGTGCAAGATTGCGACCTCTTACTGGAGTCAGTGAGGCAGTTCCCCTTGAATGCAGATTTTACCTAGTTGGATGCTTGTCCATCCCACAGTATTTCTCCCATGATTCCAGGGATACCCTGTGAAAAGCCTTTACAAAAGCTGGGGCTGTGTAACGTATTCTAAGAGTTTATACAGTCAGTAGTGTTAGTGTGAGTGAGCATTTTGGACAGGCAGTTACCTGGTACCAGGCCAAAGATGATGGCTCTTAGCCTCTGCCGTCTTACGCTGTGCTGACCCTTGCACATCCGCAAACGACGGTGGTGCTCTGAGTGGGGATTTCCCAGCAGACTCCATTCCTGCTTTGGGAGGGTGGAAAGGCCAAGACATGCCGCAGTGCTAAGAAGAAGATCTTTTTTGCTTTTAGTCACCTGAACAGTGTGAACTTCACTGCTTGGTGGGTGTTGTTGCTGAAGAAAACTTTTTATTGCTCATTTGTCTCATCCTAGCTAGCTCTCTTGAAGGAGTTTGCCTCCTGCAAAGTTTACCAGATAGTCAGATGCCACATTGTACCCTACCCAGGTCAAGAAATGCAGGAATGACTGGTAAGGTTGCAGACTCAGGCTGTCATGAGGTTCACAGCCATCAACAAAAAAAAAATCAACCTAGGATCAGTGGGAACTTCTGGCTTGCCTGAATTTCTCCCTTCATGCCTAACATTTTGGAATAAATAGGGAGCACTTCATGTTGATGCTTTTGCACCCCATAGTTCCTGACTTGCTTACAAAACTGGGGTGGCAATGGAAGCAGCGTAAGGAAGATCCCAACAAGCTTTTGAATCCTCTCTCCCAGGGCCGTCCTGTAGGAGCAGAAAGGGCAGCGCAGTTGCTGAGAGTATGAGCAAGAGAAAGACCACCACAGTGGCGGTATGGACACATGTCAGTTAGGAAGTTTTCACTCTGAGCCCATCAAATCACCTCACAGAGACCACCGAACAGCTACAGAAGGTAATGACTAACGTTACAGAACAGGGCCTGACCAAGATTTATATCCTGGGGTTAAAAGCATCTCTAGCTTCTTACTGGCATTTAGAGTTACTCAGTCCCCCTCCTGTCCCGTAGAATTTTCCAAATGTCACAAAAATGGGTAGGGCTACAGGAACTCACAACACAGACTATGCTAAACATTGTATTTCCAGGGCTATAGCTTGGAATGCAACTCATACTGTCTGCTGGATTCAAATCACAGGGCTGGCTGCATTATCTTTTTGTTCTTGTTTTCACTAATACTAGCAGATCATGTTCCAGTGGCAGAAGCGAATGCGGGATTCGCTGCTTGATCAGCCGTAGAGCAAAGCCTTCAAAGCACAGGTCAGTTAGCAGCAGTTCAGGTAAACCAATGAGCAGCGGAGCTCATGTCTGCGCACACAATCTGAGCTATCTGCGGCTGTTTGTTTTGCCCCATCTACAGGAGTTCTGCCAAGGTGAATGCAGTCCTGATAAACACATGGGTATTAAAGCCTGTATTGTCCCAGCTGCAGGTGATTTCCTCTGTAAGTTTTAGCCATGCACGCTGAATAAACCCAAGATTTGCAAATGAGTCTGTCTCATCCCTCAAAGCCCCACAATTCCCCCTTGCTGTTTTCCCCCAGGTGTCAATTCTGCAGACTGGATTGAGAGAGTTGTACTGTAATGAATAATTTTATATTCAAATGGTTTACTGAGCATGATTTGTTTTGTACATATTGGAATATGATTTAACTTATTTTTATTGCCCCTTTTCATCTTTTTTTCATAAGGAGAAAACAAAAATCCACACCCTCTCTCAATAGGAAGTTCCTGTTTGTGTGTAGTCTGCCAGGCAAACATGCAACAGCTACAAGATTTCTCACCATCCCTACTGGTATCTGATTTTATTTTTCATTGTCAGTTGTTTTTGTCTCAGGCTTTGCTTACCATGTCTCTTCTTTCCTCTCTGCTGCACAATCTGCATAAGGAAGGGAAAGGGCAATGCAGACAGGACTTTCTTTTTCTTCTTCTCCCCTTTCTTGTGTGCTTTACCTACCAAGGAACTCAGTTCTGATGTTCTCGTTGTGTGACTGAGAGTAAAAAAATAAAACTGTCCCCCTACCCACCTTCCATCCTCCATATTGTAGATCAAACAGATTCAGCTTCTCTGAAAGTGATTGTGGCTGGAGACATTCCATTGGGCTGAATGTGTATGGTTTGCACTTTTTTTCCACTTCAGGAACGTAAAAACAACAAAAAATGAAAGTCAACTGTTTAACTTGAGCCAAGTAACACTTAAAGCTTTATATATTTATTTATAGCAACTTACAAAAAGTGTTAAAAGGTTGTTTTCTTCCACCAGAAAAATTGGATTTAAAAAAGAAATCATCTAATTGTTTTTGTCTAGATCAAGAATGAATGTTAGCAGATGAAATAAACCCTAAAACTGAGCATCTGTTGTGTGTGTTGTCCTTGCATTGGCCTTTGGATGCTGTTTCAGTGTAATAGGTCTTGCCTTCCTGTATTACAGAGAGATAAAGCTGCCAGTGGGGTTGATAGAGAATATTTGTTTTCTGCTGAAAGACCAGACTCCTAACACGGAAATATTCAAGCAGAAACTGCAGTCTGTTTATTCCTATTGTTACATTTAAGCCAACATTACAAAAAGCCCGTAAACCTCCTAAAACCAATCATTTTAAAAAAATTAATTACCTTCAATACTGTACAGTCCTCTTAGTTTTCTTTTTCACAGTCATTGCAATGAACAGATTTGCAGGTAATAAAATGGTGGTGGTTATACCAACTATTACACAATAATTAACAGAAATTTTTTTGTTTCATGTTCAGAAGTACTTTCACCAAATGTGACCTGTGAGAATGTTCTCCAGTTACAGAACTGAAATAAGCTGTGCACCTGGTTGTGATACAGTAGAGGTTAGTAAGTTAAGGGGTAAGAAAGTGATGATACAAGCACTTTACAGTATCCTAAGTGGATAGGATAGTCTAGTGCAAAACTAGATGTTTATGCAAGTGTAGCGAATAATACCACTGTTATTTTACACATACATGCTGGAAGAGCTGGAGGCGATGTATGAACTTTCCCAGCTAGGCTGCTTGGGTGTTTTTTCTCTTCCACCTGTGAAAGTAATCCCACTAAAGTTACTGGAGGCCCAGCCAAATAAAATGTATAAACCAGCAGGAACACAATACTCCATCAATTCATATTGCAGAGGCATTCCTCATTGTACTTGCTGGGTGGTGCAGGTGCTGGTGGAAGGTCCAGCTAAGCGTCAATGGGACGATAACATCACAGACCCCAAGGGGAATCGAAAGGCCCAAAAAATTTGCAGTCATATACTCCAGGCCGTGCCATGAGCCTGTTGCAGAAGAAGCCCTCACCTCCCGCTCCTCTGGCACAGAAGGAGCCCTCGCATCCCACTCCTCTGGCGCGCAGGCTTTTGCCAGAACAACGAGGCAATGGTTCCTCGATTGAATTGACAGATTTAACCTCCCATTGAGGTCTCCTCCTAACCGTTACCGCTGCCGAAAAAGGAGCCACACTCCAAAGGAACCGGGCTTTTATTAATCTCCCAAATGTATTTACTTTAGTATAACAAGAACCGTTCCCCGCCCGCTCACACGGGCAGAAATTTCCCGAAGCGCCAGAAGCCCCGCGCTCCCCCTCAGCCCTAAAATGGCGGCGGTGCAGCGGCCTCGTCTCCTTCGTTCGCGTCGCTCTCCCGCGCCGGCGGCCGTCTCCGCCCCGCCGGTAAGCGTCGTCCCGTCCCGTCCCGTCCCGTCTCTCTGGCGCGGGCCGCCCGGGCCCGGGGGAAGGGCGGCGAACCGGCAGCCCTGGCTCCCATGCGCTCCTCTTCGGGCTGGGAAGCCGGCGGGGGGGCGAGGCTGCCTGCGTGCCAGGCCCGGCTTGACGGAACTGGAGCAGGGGCTCCCCCCCCCCGGCCTCCGGGATGGGCGCTGCAGCCTGCAGGCCTCGCTTGGGTTTGTGCACATGGTTTCTCCGCGGGGGGCTCTGGGTGGTCGCTGCAGCCGTGCTGCCCCTCAGAAGGTGCTTTCGGTAGCAGCTGAGCTCCCGCCTGCAGTTTGCTTGCATGGGATGTTACCCACTGGTGTCACTGCTCCGGTAAACAGAGTAGACAGCAAAGAGCCCAGGTACCTTAATTGGGGCAGGCTGTGCCCTGAGGCTGCGCGTTCCTGTTGCTGAGACCAGGGTGCTTCTGTGTCCTGACCATCAGTAGCTTGGAGCACCGGAGGCTGGTGTGCCTTGTGGTGCTTCCAAAGCTTTAAGAGGGTGTGGCGGCCTACACAGTTCATTCTGCTTACGTGGACTCCTGTACTATGGCAGTGTTCCTGTTTGAAAGCGCTGTTTTTCTCCTTCTTTGCCTTCCTTTCTGAAAAGCCTGTAAGATGCTCTGTCACGAGAAGTCTGTGCAGGCAAAATGCTTTCATTTGCACGTGGTCTTTCTGCACCATCTTTAATATGGTTTTTCCTCTGAATCAACACTAGAAGCCTTCAGGAAAAGGAGGGAGGATAGCAAGGAGATGGAAGGAAGGCCTCTTCTATTGCAAGAGCCAGTGTGGGAAGGGGAAGGGGAAGGGAGCAGAAAGGAGGGTTAAAAGAAGTGGGGAAATTAGTTACCGAGGGGAGATCCTCCAGAAGTTGTGTTGAGTTTTTTTTGTTCACACTGATGATTGTTCAGTTTCCTTATGCTTGAGTCTAGGCTGTTCCTGTTCCTATTATATTTGGTCATTTTACACTATCCAGCACTGCCTCTGGAGGATGTGCTGCCTCCAGTTAATTGGAAAGTGCCCCCCTTTACATCCTGCTGTTACCCTAACAATAAGAAGCGCCTGGCTGCTCTGCTGCCCCGGCCTGCTCTTCCTGAATGGAAAAGCTGATCCTGACCATACCGTATCAGAGGAAGTGGTGCTGAGCTCTTGTCAGAGGGTTGTGTTTTGTTTCTCTGGCTCAGGTACTCACACGGAGTTAACTCTAATAACATCTTGCTGCTGTCTACAGGAGGAGGAAAAGCAGAGCAAGTCTGCTTTAACGCTGTAATGGCAAAGGTTTTCCGCATTGATTGGTCTTTGGGTAGTACAGGTTCCTTTTTCCCTTGAAGATTCATGTATGGGTCCACATAATGCTGAACACCCTCTTCATTAAAGAGCAGAAAGAGGGATGGAGATTCTTGCATAAATGTATATCTAGCAATAACTACATGTTTCTGTGGCTTTTGTAAACGTGGCAGTCTTTAGGAGAGCCCCATGCATTGCAGTTTGTAACATTTTATAATGCAGTACCTCAGTAGTGCTTACAGTAGGGATGTAAATAAATTTAGATACAGATAAAATAAACTTCTCTGCTTTCTGCAACTGGAAATGTTCATGATTGATATGGGCATATCAGCTCAGACCCTCTGCTGCAGGGGGAAACTAAGACATGTTCCTACATACACTCAAACAAAAAAAAAATATTGTAGGCTTAATGGTAAAGCAGTTTGAGCTTTACTGTAGTTATTATTTCATAACCTTTAAATTTAAAGGGGTAGTCAATGAAATATTCATGATTTGAGCAGTATTTAATAGACCATTGCTATTTATCTGTCAAAGCAGTCAGAGGTTGCAAGTAAGGAAGGCCTCACTAGCAAGCCCCTGCATGCTTTAATTGATCTGGGAAGTAAGTGGCTTGGAAAAGCAACCATACGTGTTCATATTTTGCAAGCATTATTTATAAGCCTAAAATGAATAAAATTACCAGTCTCTATTAATATTAATCAGACCATACTGTAGCATATTCAGGTGCTTTGGTATGTGATACTGTTTCTTAGGTCTTAGAAATTCTTTCCTGCGCATGATTTTACTCATTTTTCCCTTTGGTAACGCTCTTCTCAAAAGCTTTTTTTACTCGAGTGCTTTCATGTCCCTGACTTACTCTTGCCCACTCCCTAGTCCTGCTACGCAGAAGGTTTGTCCCCAGTGATGGAGGACATGCAATATCTCGAGCGGGGATCTTGTGCCCTTTGCACAGGGAGCTGCAGAACTGAGATACCAAAACTTTTAAATCAATATCTAGCCAACACCAAAAGGGAAAAGTTGAATACCTGTCCTCTAAGAGCTGGAAATGGGTGAGTGACAGGAGTGCTTTGCAGATGTTTAAGGAACTAGATGTTATTTATATATTTATTTTGCTCTCCCAACTAGTAATATCATTCTGTCAGGCTATGGTTATGGAATTCAGATGTTTGTGCAATAAATGAATAATAGTGATAAATAATAAAACATTTAATTCATGCAGCTTTAATATATTCTAGTTCTTACTAGAATCCNAAAGAAATTCCATGTGGCCTAATCTAGTTAATTCAGGCTGGATACCTGATGCTGAAATGAGTATGTGGTAATCAGTCATCAATTTTCTGGCATAGGCAGTGACAACATGTATAAATCATACAGCCTTTGTGAGAGAGTAAATAACTTCCCTGTAGAGCCCTTTCTTTGGGATTGTATTATTATTGCCAGACATTGTTTTCTGAACGAGAGCTTGCAGCCAAATTAGTGAATGCTCAGATGTTTTGCATACAACAGCCCCCATCAGTACATGTTTCTACTCATCATGTGTTCTTTTGTTTCTTTTATCTCAAATATTTTGATGCTAAATGAGAATTTATAAACTGATGCCAATTAGCCACAGCTTCTTATAGGCGATTAAATTTTACCGGGTTAATGCATGATCAAACTCTTAGTGTTACTGGAAATATCAAAAGCCTTGCTGCTTAGTACTGGGATCTGGGGTAGTTAATGCAGGCTTTACTCCCAGACTGGAGAACTTGGGTCTTGGAGAACAGTGCCCCTGGGAGAGATGTACGACCTTCTGGACTGAGAGAGCTGCTGTGAGTCTGTTAAAGGTGTTTAGGTTTTGGTCAAGATCAAGTGGGTAGTAATTGCAAAGAATTCAAGAGTGTGTGGTCGTCTGTTTTGAGGGCAATCTAGCCTTCTGAAGCAGCTAAAATGACAGGCATTCAGGTATTTTGGGGGTGGGAGTGGAGGCAATGATCCTGTTTGAGGAGAAATTGCTTGATAGGAATCTAGCTGATGTTACCATGGGACCCTTTATCACAACTGATTTGCATAGTTTTTCATGCATTTATTTTTGAATGTTGTGAGGCAAATGATTTTTCTCCTCTACTTGGAAAACTTGTCAAAGGAAAGTGTAAAATTGGGAGTCAGAGTGCCGCTGAAGACTCGGCCCAGATGGGCATGGCCTTGTGTCTAGTTCTTCGTGGTCACCCTTGGAGACAGAAGTCTATAACCTTTTGGAAACAGTGTTCAATCTGAGCAAATAGTCAGGCTTTTTGTTTCTTCTTTGCAATGTCTTAATAACTTAGAGGGTTTTTTAACCGTCCATCTGCCTGTCTGCCTGTTTTTGCGAGTGCCATGTGCCGTGCCGTTGCTGTGCATACTACAGCTAGTGAGGCAGTGAAAGGCACTAGCATGGCTGCCTCCTCCAATGCAGGAACAAACCCAAGATCAGCTCTGCCAAGATAGGGCGCTAAGACAGGGGCATGCCATGGTGAGCAAAAATGGAGGAGGGTCCTAAATGCTGGCCAAAGTGAACAGTTGTGGCATGGATTGTGTGTGGTACAGTGATGCCCTCCAGCAGAGATGGCTGTTAGCCTGGCAGCTAAGTTTTGCAGATGTTGTTCATGTGGTTCCCTAATAAGCCTGGAGAGGATTCACCTTTCCCTAGAAGTATTTTTTTTTTCCGGAATGTTGGGCTTTGTTTTGTACTCCATCAGTTCTCCACTGTTGTAAGAGTAAATAATGGCTGTAAATTAATAGTTCATTCTAGCTGCATACGAGACCTATGCATGAAGCTTTTACTTGGACTTCACTTAGTTTTAAGCAATGCCTGAAGTTAAGAAATGCTTCTAGCTTGAGACAGTAAACTTTGACTTTTTATGTGTACATTTAAGGACTTTCACAAGAAAATCAAACCATACATCTGCAGGGACAGTGTGTTGGGAGGAACAATTACAGCAAGAAATAAAGCTTTCTGCTTGCACGCCAACGTAACAGGCTTTACTGTCTCCTCATCAAGTGATCTGCCATTTGTTAGCAGTTGCTTGTTAGGGTCTTTCTCCTCTAGGCCCATTCCTGGTTTTGTGTATATTTTAGTCGTCTTGACAAGGGAAAAGAACTCTTTAGAAGTACTTATAACTCACAATGCCTGTAACATCTGTTGCAGGACTAGAATTACAAACGACATCAGCATATTTTACTTTTGTTTTCATTCTGTTTGGGAATCTCATTAGCTGTCTTACATTTTTGTTTGTGTTCCCCCAACCCTCCTGTGGCTTCTTTGTGAAAACAAATCCCTTTTTCTTCCTCGTTCTTTGTAAAGGTAGCCTGCAGGTCTGGGTTAGCCAGAACCCACAGTAACTGGCAATGAGAGGACATGAGGCTGCAGATACCTCTTCTGGTACAGGGAGGTGGGACAGGAAGACGGTAGGTGGGAAGTGATACGTTCCTTGCAGCAGCCCTTGCCGCTATCATTCACTTCTTAGGTAGTCTAGAGCTGCCTTTTGTGTGTTGCAAGTGCTTAGGGGTGTTTCTCCCTCTCCAAAATCTGTTTTCAAGTTGTCTGTAGTGTTTTCTCCCCAGCTTCTCTTCTCTTACTGATACTACATTTGTTTGTTACTAAGCATAGGTGCCTTATAGGAAGAATTAGTAGCCTTGTCTGTAAGGTGTCTGATGCTTTCAGCACTTCCATATCTTCATACTAGCTTCAAGAATTAAAGCAGAAGTTTCTGTGACTGAAATGATGCTGAAATGTTTGGAAAGCTGGAGGAAGAAGATTGGAGAGGATGAGCATGAGGGGATAAAGACAGACGAGTTGGTGGTCACCAAACCATGTCATCCTTTTTAAGGATAGGGTGGAACCCAAAGATCTCCCACTCTTTTGTATTGGCAGCAAAGGCACTGTTACTGAAATTCAGTGTGACATGCTCCCACTTCCTCACCCTGGTGTCAGACCACACACGGGAAGTTCCCTGCATCAGAGCCAGTGCAGAAGACTCCACAGTGGAACTTGACTTCAAGCATCTTGCAAATGGAGCTCTTGCGCAGTAGCTTTAATAACCATAGCGAGACTGTTGACCTTCCTTTCCTTCACGCTTTTAAAACGGAGTACCTAGATTTTTTTTTTTTTTTTTTTTTCCTATGCCTGGAACCATATCCAAAAATTAGGTACCACCTTCTGAAGCACGAGGCTGGCATAGGCATGAGTTCTTCCTTGCTCCTGCCAAGAAAGCTTAGGTGTCCATTACATTTCCTTCACTTTGTACAAGAAGGGTGGTGACACAAAGGCAGCACACTATCCAGTCATTGTTATAAAGGACTGTTTCTTACACATTAATTGCTTACTGTTCTTCTGTGGATTACATGAAAGAAAAATAATGCAGGTTTCAGGGTGGAATAGTGGAGACCAGAAACCAAGAGTTGTCCATAATTGCTGTGCTCTAGACACTCTCCAATGCTGTTTATAAAACAGGCAATACAAAGAAGTGTCTTACCTGTAGTTAATTGGAAATATGCCAAAGCAGGCTGATAGACTGCTGGCAGAGATGGTGCTCTGTGATAAAATAAATGGAATAAAATAAAATAAATTGATAAAATAAATTGCCCACCTCTTCTCACCCTTACTCTATCTTGATCTCCCTGCCATCTTGGTAACTGCAGGCATGTGTAACTCATCAGCTGTGTCAGGTATCTTCCATTGAAATGTTGAGCATAAGCCAAACTATCCTTGCTATTGTATTTCTTAAGGTCCTTCATGTTGTTAAATGGTGGGGTGTGGTAATAAAGAATTGCAGGGCAACTTGCTTAAAACGCTGACCTCGGAGGGGTGTTTTTCTCATCTGTTTAAGAACTCGGTTGTTTCCACTGTCTGCGGAGCTTCTGGCTTTAAAAAAAAATACAAAAACAAAAAAACAAACCAAAAAACAGCAAAAAGACCTGTCTTGTCTGGGGTTTTTGATACATAATAAATGCTGCAGGTTTTCACGTATCTTACTATTTTTGAAATGCTGTAGCATTTGTATCCTAGTTCATCAAGTATGTTCTCACTGTGCCATGAAAACACAGAACACAGTGAGACCCTGCCTCAGGACACTGTAACTTCAATCATGAGAAAGGAGAATTGATTTTGCCTCACCTGTGGGCTATGGCATAATCAGTAATCTTTGTATTAACAGTAAAGTAAGAGTAGGAGTTTCTCACTGTTAACAGTGTGGGGACCTGCAAACTTGTCTCATTAAGAATAAATAAAAGCTGGCCCTTGTCAGATCTGCATTTAGGCCCCCCAAAACTGAATGTTACTGACTCAAAAGATTTTCCTTAAGTATTTTTAAAAATGGCATACTGTGGCATGTAAAAATACAAAATTCCTCCTTAAAATTATTGTCGCCCTGTTTAAATACCCAGTTATTCTATCATGCTTTCCTGACCTAGAGAGCAGGGGATGAGCCACAGTTTTTGAGGGGACAATGATTTCATGACACTGATGGGGAAGACTGAACTCTCAAACTCCATTAGGGTGCCTGAATCACAAGATTTTTGTTAATTAGTTAATTAGTCATTTTTCCTAATATAATGGAAGTTCTGTCTTTGATCCTAGAATTTCTGTCTCTTGTCAGATTTATTATCATCTCCAGATTGGACTGTTATTTCTCCTCCCCCAAAACTCATATTCAAGGTGAAGGTTTTGTAAGTGTACAAAATAGTTTCTTTCCATTGACTAAAAACTTGCTAAGGTTATACTCTATTTTACACAGGTAAAGAATTTAACCTGCAGCTTGGAGTTTGATAGGCAGTTATACACATAAGATGATGAGTTCTGATTTATGCTCTAGATAGAGGATATTAGGACCTGACTGAATACCAGTTACTGACTTAAAAGCAGAAGATAATTTTGAGCGCCTCTAATTGGCGCCCTGTGAGCCGTGCTGCTGGACTGAGTGCTGCAGTGCAGGAGCTGTGGAGGGTTAGGACCACGCGTTCTCCTGACGAGTCCTTCCAAGTGAGGAGCACAGACAGGGCTTACCAGAGAGGGGAGGGAATTTGGATATTCAGTGGAGAGCCCCAGTGCACTCTCTCTTGGAGCCACTGTGTCCTGCCTGCACTGCTGCTTGCTGGAGGTGATGTAGAATGTCTCTTTAGCCACAGAGCTGCCTCACTAATCTGTTCGGGGACTTCCACTTGGGAAGGCCCCTCCATGCTTTGAATACCCTATGAGCACATGCACTGGCAGGGAGCAGGTCGTGCTCTCCAACTGTGCTGGAGATCTGGGGGAGGAAGGTCAAGACTTTTCATGGATGTTGGTGGGAGACCTGGGCTGAAGTATCAGAAGTCACCTCATCTCCATTACTAGCAGATGCCCTGGACCCAAGCCTTCTGTCTGTGGGGACGTCCACTGTTGTTCTGGTAGTGTTGGAGGGGAATTTTCATTATTTTGATGGAGTCTTTTTTTAAAATGTGGGCCTTCCCAGGGAGCTGGAAATCAACTTCTTGTAGCAGCTGCTCTCTACAGAGAAGTCTTCTTTCCAAGTCTGCAGAGGCTCACCCCATACCCCTGTGCTGCATGCAGTTGAAAAATACTGACCCACTATAACAACCATAGGAATTTCTTGGTTTGCATCTCTAGATCTCTTAACAGTGCTAAAGCAAGCTAGGTTTGAGGAATGGGCACAAGTATGATGTAGAAACTTAATGAGACGTAGCAGGGAGCTGCACCTCTCACAGTGCTGCTGGCACCAATTTGGCAGGAGTTTTTGTCTCTTTTTTTTTTTTTTTCTTCTACTTCAGTATGTGGAAGCATATGATAAAAAAGGAAGTTGAAATAATTTACCTAAAGCAGAACAGATTTTTTTTTTTCTTCTTCTTCTTCTTTATTTAGATCCTAAGGTTGCAGAGGATTTCTGACACCCTAAGGGTGCAAAACTTAGATGGGTGGTAAAGAATTCTTTTACATAATTTTAAAATCCTGGAATTGAAAGAACTGGAGATAGATGGATTTTGGATAATTGTCTAACTATGCTGTCTGCTTTATAAGCATTATGGTATGATTTTAGTAAGCTGTTACAAAGAAACGTATTGCAGACCAGGTCTTAAATGTCCATCTGGATTGCTTTTTGCAAGACAGGAGGAGGCCTGGGTGACTTTAAGGAAGGTGCATATTGTTAGCTGGGCAGAGAGTGGGATGTGACAGAGGACAGTTTAAGGGAAGTAAAATTGTGCTTGGTCCTGGGACTTAGAGTAACGAGTTTGAATATGGTACGGGAGAAAGGGAGTTGAGGAAAGGGGAGGGACTAGGGATCTGGTCAGAGCCCGAGTAAGCTGTGAGCAGCAGCTCTCCCTATGGATAGGAGAGGGCAGTGTGGGTGTGGGAGAGCCTGGGAGGGGAGGTTGTAGTAATCAAGCTGGGAAGTCCTGACAGCCCCAGCAGCAGGAGTTTTAGTTGTGAAGCTGCAGAAAAATAGATTGCTTCCACAATTTTTTCAAGAATAAAGTACATGTGCAGACATGGACTGTTTTCAGTAGTCATGTTCATTTGTGGCTGCTGATAAAAGGTGTGGGGAGCCAGACCTGTGTAGCTTTTCAGTTGCAAATGAAGAAGCAATAGGACATGAATCTGTTCTGTTACATGCATGTTCTGTGAAGAGTGCAAAGCTTTTGCAGCTATCAGCATGCTGTGCACAGGAACCAGTGTATTCAACAGCACATTATCCTGTTGCAACCTACCTGCTTATTTTGAGTTCCTTACCACTGCAAAGCTTCTTATAAATGAATCCTTCCTTGTTCCTTTCAAAGCTTAGGTTTCATTGCCTTTCAGTCAAAATTATCTGCTCCTTTTAATTACCCCATGCTTTACTGAGTTAGATGTGGCACAGCATGCAGTATTGAAGGAATTACCAATCCAGATTGACTCTCCTGGACAAAGCCCGTACAGAAGTCAGTGGAATAAGTTAATTTTCTGAAAGGTAAAGTGAGCCTGCTTCCTGTGGGAGAGGAAGAGAGCCAGGGTTTAAGTAAGGATCAGGCAGTACCTGCTCTCAAAGGTGACAGTTCAGTAGGGACCACTCCTTCCATACCCTGTCTTTATGATTGCCTCTCCCTTTGGTGCTGCTCTGTGCAATACCTGCCATGCTTGTGTCTCATCAGTGATGCAGTGACAAGGCAAAGTGGTGGTGCACTTCCCCGTTTTCTGGGACTGTGGAATATATTGGAGAGCATTTCCACTTGCATCACGTGAGGCTGCTCATGCTGAAGGCTCACAAAGGTAACCTGTAATTCAGGGCTTCTGCCTGGGAGCCTTGAGGAAGTATCAATACCTACTAGTTGTTGCCAGACTTAAAAACACAGAGCCTTGTGTTCAGTCCTCAAAGCATTTTGCCCAACTGGGACATTAGTAAGTATACTTACAAATGGAAAAGAGAGCTTAGAAACTACTCGTGCTTCCCTGGTCAGAAGTGTGCTGGTGAGAAAGAAAGTGATGTGCTCTGGTTGGAGCTCCAAGTTCCAGATCAGGGAATTTCCCACAACAGCCAGAGAGGATGTCATGTTAAGCTATGTGTTTTCTGAGGCCGGGGAGAGGTGATGCACTTTGTTGCAGTACTTGAATTTTTTTTCAGAAATCTTCAGGAAATCTGCATGTGATCTTGTGGAAGACCAGTGTCAACCTTTGTCTTGGGCTCCTCTCAAAAAAAAAAAACCCAGCTGGGAATGAGAACCAAAAAGAAAAGGCTTTTGATGTGTAATGAATATTTCTTGGGTTTGAATTTTGAATGGGCTTGGTACAGGTGTAAGAACCTTTCGCGGTCTGTCATCTCGTACATAAAAACGCTGAGGTCCTGACAGGTCTGCCAGAGGGAATCACGCACAGTTAGCTGCTCGATCTGTGCACGCATGACTGCCTCCCTGCCCTTCAATCCGAGAGGGAGAAAAACAATTCTGCTCTGAACGAGGAGGGAGGGGGAAGAAGGAAAAGAATATTTAAAAGTATTTAAAAACTCAATTTTTATTTGCTCACAGCAAGAATTGGCATGCTAACCACCAAAATTGGTACGCTCACAACAAAAATTGGCATGAAACAGTGTCATTAAACTGTGTAACATGTGCTAACCATACATCACCAAACATATACTACAGGCCTTGCTTATTTGGGAATCAGTTCAGGGAAGACAATAAGGAGAGCCCTCCTGCTGAATCACGAGGTTCAGAGCGGACCCCCTTGCTTTCTAGACTCCTTTTCAGCAAGGAGCCTAGGGGTGGCTGAATCCACTCCTAGTCCCAGACTTGGTCAACGGTTTATGTCTAAAGGGATGAGGTGTAAGGATTACAGAAAAAGGAAAAGGGAAAGAGAGAAGAGAAAGATTTCACCGGTCCTGGGTCCAGCATTGATCCAGTCAGTCACAAGGTCCAGCTCTGGTGGGCTTGCACACAAGGGGCTTCAGTTTGTGTCCTTTTATCATCCTTGCCCCTCCTGTGGGCGGGCACTCAAACTCATTAGGCTAATTAGGCTTTGGGCCATGGGCTTGGGTGTCGTTTGGGGAGTAGCTTCCCCTGCCCTGTTGCCATACATGGTGAGCTGCCCTGTTCAGCACACAAGAACAGGGAGCTGTGCACCCTCCAGCACGCCCTCCCCCTCCTGTTGCTGATGGGCTTCTTTTCACCTGTGGTTCCTTGCTAGGCAGAGTTCGCTGTCAGGCAGAGTTAGCTGTCAAGCAGAACATGCCCCACCACAACGTTTGAGGCATTAACTCCTTCAGTCTCTCACAGAGGGGTAATGATTTTACTGAAGGCTGTGGCTAACTTAACCGTTTACAGATCAGATCATACTTCCCCATGCTGTTTGCCAAAGGAGTGGTTGCAGGAGTTGGTATCCCTGCAGGTTAGAGTGGTTTGCGTGGAGTTTCCTAACCTGCCCCTGCCTTAACGGAATGATTCAAACCTCCGAATCAGGCAGGCTTTGCCTGAAGTGTTTTATGTGAGCATCTTTATGTTGGTTAAACTGCAGAAAAAATAAACACAGGATGGGAATGTTTTCAGGTAGCACAGCTGTTAGCAAGGTGTCTCTGTGCCTGCAGTGTGAGAGAGACCATCAGAGGTAACCCGGGCTTTTTATTTGCTGTGTTACAACTCAACACATGCTCCATTTATTGTGCACAGACCATATATATGTATTGTATTAAGAACATGCATACACAGGCTATTATACATAATGATGTATTTTAGCATCTTGCAGAGCACTGATGAG
Organism: Pandion haliaetus; assembly: GCA_013401275.1. NCBI lineage: Eukaryota > Metazoa > Chordata > Aves > Accipitriformes > Pandionidae > Pandion > Pandion haliaetus. The sequence continues at coordinate 44,163 of VYZV01018515.1, read as the reverse complement.
TGAAAGTGAGAATTCATGAGCTCCATGATGAAATCCTTTCCTGTGCATGGCCTCTGCACTAGACAGGCCTCCAGTAAAACCTGATGACATGGGTTTTGCTGGTATCTTCACTAGGGGAACAGAAACTAATTTAGGACAAAAGTCATTTTTGCACTTGCTACCTGATGAGCTGTGAAGTTCTGCTTCAGCCAAGTAGTGTGAAATTATTACCTCGAAACTCTTGATTAGCCTGAGCTCTGTTTTTCATTACAGGCTCTATGATAACAGAGAAAATGGACACCTCTTCTGGATCTGGTCTCAGAAAATGCTTGGAAGCTGATTTGTGTTGATGTAGCGCTCTTCTCCTTGCGGGTAAGCAACATTTAGCTCAGTCACAAATTGTTTCTCTGTTGACCTTAAAGCAGCGGAAGGATCCTGGATCTCTGCTTTTTAACTCTCCAAATAAATATTGTTTCTGCACACTCATGAAGCTGTGTCATAATTGTTAAGTTTGAAATTTGTTGGCAGTCTTGTGCTTGATGTTATCTTTTGCTCCTCTCCTCGTTAATTATCTCAGAATTCAGTGACAGCTTAGGAGTCTTTCTCTCTGCATTTCATAGCAGGAGTTGATACAGTTCTGGAATGTGATCCTACTTTGCTGTACTATATTCAAACGTGTTTAAATAATAGGTGGGGACTGCTCAGTAAATACTTAGAACGTGAATGTATCGTACGGCACCAGAGGAATACATAGGGAGGTTTTCTAGACTGCTTATTTACAGCTTTAATGGAACTAACAGTTGTTAATGCAGTGACTTGGCTCAGGCATCAAGTTGTTCATTTGTATTCTCAATAACAACTACAGGCTTGCTTTATTTAATTCCTTACTTTTACTTTAAAGGTTTGCTTCTGCATTGCATCTAATTTTATGTAATTTTCAGCAGCTGTGGAAAGTAAGCTTAGTCCCATCCTACCACCCCCTCTCTGCCCTTCCACTACAGATAAGATTGATNATAAAATTTTTTTTTTTTTTTTTTTTTTTTAATTAATGCATTCCCAATGTGTTTCTTCCTGTTGCATGTAGTGATGATGTGGTCTTAGAATCAGTCTGTTCAGAAAGTTGGCCTGGCAGAAAACAACCCCACCAAAAAAACTCCAAACATTTATTCTCATCAGATCAGCTTGCTGAATCTATTTGCTTTTAAGGTGTGTAGTTAATTCTGAGGGTGAGAGGAAGGGGGCTGGGACCAGCTCTCTCTGGGACTACACTTGAACTGGATACAGGTCAGACTGTATGTGTGTTACTCCATCCTGTGGTTTTCTCACAATGAGATGTCCAGAAGAGATTGATTTACAGCTTTGCTAATAATAATAAAAAGCATTGGTACAGTGCTAGGTTGATAGTTACTTTTAAATCTGCATTTCACCCTCTAAAGCTAGGATGTCTCTCTCTTGTGTTCTTATTATATACTTAACTTCTTTTTTGCCTCTGGACATTTAAGTATGGTCACATGATGTTGCTTTTATAGGAACGAATACGGTATTCTCCATATTGAATTTTATCTTCTATGCAAATGCTTAGGAAACCTGAGCTGCTCAGGAGTTAACTGTGTGCTGTTTAGGGTCACTCTCTAGCATGAACTTGGGCAACGTTTTGGGGGGGGTTCTTTTCCCCCCCAAGCTTCATAATGACGCTGGATGGTGTTGTGTGGAACGAGCCTTTAAATGAATGGCACTTCCCACATTCCCGAGAAGCTCTTTTGCTGTCATGAAATTCCATTTCAAGTGCAGGGGAAGATGGAAGTTGGTGGATTGTACAGTTTGTGTGGGTGTTCACTTTCTGTAATAAATTCAAACAGTTGAAAATGTTCTTGCAAGTTGTGGCTCCAAGAGACTGTTTGAATGACAGAGGAGGTATTCTGTGTGGAACTTTCTAACCAAAGTTCTGATGCCTTGATTCATGCCTCCTGGCAGCTGACGGAACTGAAATTGACAACTGACTGCTTCCACATTTGCTATTTCTCCAGAAATTACTTCAAAATAGTTTTATTGGTTTATAGGTTTGAATTAGTCTGTGTGTACAGGTCTTAGCTACCATTCAGAAAAAGCCCCAAGTATAGTATTTATAAATACTGGACTGTACAGACAGAAAAAATTCAGTTGCTGTGACCGTGGATATATTATTCATTGCTATGCATTATTAATAACCTTGTGAATTGCCAGTGACAGAAAATCAGAGCCAAAAGGGAATCAAAAAGGACATAAATAGTTGGAATAAATAATGTGTCAGCTTTCAGGTTGTGAGTCCATCATTTAAACAATAGTGGTTTTCTTTGCACCATTTTTATATCTTTGCTATTCAGTACTGCTTGTTTTTATTTGATCACTTTGCCTCCTGCCACTGGGTTAGTTAGAGAAGGTTGTGTGTTGTTTTCTAATTACATGATGAATTAATTCTTTCCCTTCTCTTCTGGTTCTGCTTTGGATTTCTATTATCAGATCTGGCTACTGATTTCAGAAAGTCTTTAATTGTAGGACTTGTAGTTCTCCTGTGACATATAAAATGAGAGCATGCAGAGCACTTGTTTTGGAGTGATTCTGACATCTCTGAACTCTTGCTGGAGAAAGCATAGGAGGCAGTTTGTGAAACTGCTCTCCTTTTCTCCATGGGCACGTCTGGGTATGTTCAGGTGGGTTGAGCAAACGGTGTCTTGGAAAGACACTTTGAGTTGTAGGTTCCTGCTGTGTTCCAGACATATGACTCCTTGCCCTCTCCCGCCCAATCTCAGGAAGCTGTAGATCGAAACAGAAGGGAGTTTGGGTCCAAGTTTGCATCTGATGGTCGTGCTGGGATTACATGAAAAGGCTGTAGCTCAGATTCGTCTCTGTATCATGCTCAAATGTGAAGAAAGTAAAGAAAATAAAAGGAAATCAAAAGGAAGTATGAAAAATATTATGACCTGCCTTTCTGTGGCTGCTGTAGGGTAGTGACTGATTCTTGATCTTTAATTTTTGTGGAAAATTTTGTTGTATTTTAAGAGAAAAATGCATGCTCATAATTACTACATTAATTAAGAGTCCTGGGTGCAATTCTTCTGAAGGTGTCCTTCCCCTTTCCCATCCCCAAAGGCCTGTAGATGCACAGCCACCGCATCAGAGTTCAGTTGAATCAGTCACAGTGCTGCATTTGGATATACTCACCTGCAGCAATTCTCCAGTCCCTGCAGCTGTGTGTTGTCCCCTGTTGCTCGCCCGGTCCTGCGGACTCCGGCATCCTCTGGGGTTGGACGCTTCAGAGGCGTAAGTGGAGGGGCACTGTGTACCTCTCCCTTTTCCTTCACCCCCTTTACTGCTTATAGGACTCTGTTTAGAGACCCTTCCTCCTAAACCCTGAAAGCAACTTGTCTAGGACCACGCCTGCCTTCCTGGCATTGTTCCTCTCTTCCTTCCCCAGGGTAGGGCTGGATGAGGGTGAGAAGTGTGCCGAGATTGGGCTTGTTAGTTCTGTGCTGAGAACAGGGAGGGGAAGGCGTGCACATTGCTCCTCTGGATGTGTACAAAGAGCATGCTGGAGAGCCAGAGTCTGGACATCTGACATGTCAGCAGGTGGCGTGGATTCCCTTTAGCTTTTGTGGCCTCCATTTTTGGGACTTCTCATCTCTGTCCTGGCTGCAGGGCACTGGGGCATGTCTGCACGTTGATCTGCGCTGGTTGAGCTCTCCATGTTAGGGTTTGCCAAATATAGGAAAACAGATGTAAGACATGATGATTTATTTTGGTGGAGTTGTCCGTCTGAGGGACGTCTTTTAATGTTAAAGGGGCTGGAAATTTTTTCCCTGTCTAGAAATGGCTTTTTCTCTGTCATAACCAATTCTGTTTAAATACCAGAAGCTGATGGGTCTTGCCTATAGTAGGGCTGGTACATGGAGAAGGGGACTTCCATGTCATTCTCCAGTGTAACTTGGGGTAAGAAAGGGATAATAAACAAAAAATGTGCCTATTTTGAGGATTTTCAAATCAGTCATAGTTTAGGATACTGAGAAGTATCTAAACCAATCAAATTCTTCAGATTCTGTGTTGTTTGCTGGCAGCAGATTAATTTCTCAGAGCATCTCTGTTCCTTGTGTGCTGGTCAGTGCTTTGGTTAACGCGCTGAGCAGCTACTGACTTGTAAGAGCAGCTTTTCTCATTTTCTGCTACATAGGCATTAAGCTTTACAGCCTTAAGTAGATGAACGAATGAGCAAACCAGTTGAGCAACTTTTAGGTGGTTGCAAGGTTGGGTCCCTATAGTGAGAGCTTTCTAATATCTCATTCCTTGACATCTTCATCCCTAAAATACCTGGGGTTTCTGAAGAGCTTTTAAAATCAACTTCCAGATGTTAAAATACTCAGCTTATGCTTGATGGGGCTGACACTGTCATCAGATCACATTTCTGCTTTTAGAATGCAGTTCTTTCTTTGATCAGCAATACAAAGTGACCAGGTAAATTTATTATTCCATGGATATGAGCTGGCAAGAGGTTTCTCAAGCATCAGCTGTCTGGTGGAGTGAAAGCAGGCAAGGCAGGAACTTTGACGATGATGAGGAGGAGGATTGCATCTTGTTCCCCAGTGGGCTTGTCCAAAAGAAGTCAGCAGAAAGGCACTTGGAAACTTGGACAGAAAGATTTGCTTCAAAGTGTAGACAGAGCATAGCTTTAGCTCTCCTGTGTTACTCAGATGATAGCATGTACTGTTACGACAGAGCTCAAGCACTGTGTGCTTTTGGTTGCTTTACACACACACACAAAAGGGGGGTGGGGCATTCACAACACACTGTATTTCCAGCCCTCACCCTTCAAAAAGAAGGTAAATTTTGCAGTTTTATCAGTGAACAGAATGAAAGTCTTGAAAATACATATTTGATTTAGAGTCTTATATGGGTCTTTAGGTGTTAATGTTACCCAGGCACAAGTGTTTCTCTGAGTGGGACATGAGACAACAGCTTCTCTTGAAATACGATCTTCCTGTAAGAAGTACAGACTTCTGCCCTTACGTCTGAGTCCTTTCTGCCTTAGTGGGAGGTAGGAAGATGATTCCTGAACTGTGCAGGGGCTTCTAAATTACTTTCTACAAGATTTTTTGCCTACACTCACCAAAGAGCTTGTGGTACTCATGATCAGATAACAAGACTGTGAACCAAATAAACCTGGTTCAGTGTAGTGTAAAGATTTCTCTGTTTCCAGCCCATTTCTCCTAGAACCAATCAATTTTTCTAGAGTTGTCCTAATTCTAGTGTAGTGCTAAAGGGGGATGATAATCTTCATTTGAATGAATAAACTGGCTCATGATGCGCACTAGAAAGTTGATGGTAAGTGAAATAAAAGGGGTTCCACGGGATTTTATTATTAATAAATAGTAAAAAAGCCCAACCAACAAACCAGCCAAACAAAAAAACACCCACAGTAGATCCAGAAGTGGATCTGTTTGCCTGCTTCTTTTCCTGGGAGCAGTTAGACCTTTTCAAGGTGACTGTATTTGAACTTCACTGAAAAGCCTTAATAGCAACAAGTCTAGCAAATATATCAGTACTTCACAGAGATGGTATTCATTGCATGTCTTCACATGCATGCAACACAGCCAGTGTACAAGCTGTGGGGCATGAGAATGTGTTCTTCCTACTTGGGGCTGATTTGGGTAGAGCTTGCCAAGCTCCAGTTTTCTGTCTTTGGACTTTGGGTTTGGTTTTTTTTTTTCCCTTTTCTTTAGGGTTTTTTTTGACGGAATGCCACAGTAGACCACATGGGACAAGTATTTCCCAATTTAAAAATTGCTGGAAATTGCCAGGAAGGGGTCAGCAGGCACTTGTGGATTTTTTCAGCAGTGCAAGTGCTCCATCTACAGGTCAGAACGTCTGCCAAGAAGATCATTGTGCCTGTTCAGAGTGCTTTCCTTCAGTTACATTAATAAAGGGGCCACGTAGATAAAGGGGCCACGTAGATAAAAACTCCCTCAGTGAGTCCACCAGTGTGATTCTGAGTAACCAGCTTCCAACAGAAAATTGTGTCACCTGCCAAAAGGTCACCTTCCAAAGACTAGCTTTTGTTTGTTTGTTTGTTCAATGAGAGAGGGTAAAGTTGCTGTGTGTGAAGCGGGGTGGCAGCAGGGAGGGGGAAAAAAAAGCTGTAGAAGTTAAAAGCAAATGTTGGCATGAGGGGAAAAATGGGTGTGAAATTGCCATGTGTAAGTTCAGGTGGGCAACTGGAAGATGATTTCCATCGCTGTCAGTGTGGTGCGGTTTCAAGAGCTTCCCAGGAGTAGGATGGGGGAGTAAGAAACCCAACTCATTTAAAGTGATCTGGCTAAATTTGGGAATGAGATTACGCAAAAGTGGCTGTGGTATCAAGGTACTGGATTGGGTCACTCGGGTGGTACCTTTCAAGCCATCAGTCAACAATGTTGTTGGGACAAACAATTGAAACGTTCAAGAGCGCAAAAGCATCCAGCCTCTTACTTATTTTTTAGGGTTTTTTGAGAGACGCCAGTCGAATGGCTTGTGAAGACAAAACAATGTGTTCTTACAGAGATCTGGACAGATCACCAGCAGTGAGGAGTTTTCCCATATAAGCCTGCCAATGTGCCTCCATTCAGTTAGAGACACATTCCTGGGGTAGGAGCATAATTCGGTCATCATGTCTGCTAATTGGCCTCCCTGGCTGCCGGTACAGCAACAGATAAGGCCTTATTTACCCAAGAGAGAGAAACACAATCTCGAACACATCTTAAATACAGTTCAATTTAAGGACAAGAAGTAGAACTTTAGGAAAAATGTTCTTAACTCGTTTAGCTTTGTTCCTAGGTGAGGATGGCAAAATTGTCTAATAAAAGGCAGGATACTTACTAGGTTTGTGTGTGCTGTATGTAAAAAGAATCAGAATAGTGTGTTCTTGTTTATTGATAGTACTGGGATGTATTGCACCAGACTGAGGAAGATATGTTAAGCAGCTGGTATTTTAAGATTTTTCTAAAGGGATGACTCAATAATTGGTATTTAGGAGGAGTCTGAAGAGTTGACTGGGGAAATCACTGACCCAATGACATTAGTTGTCGATAAACTGTGGAAGATAAGGTATGTGTTCCAGAAAAGCACTGCAAAGAGTTAATTGTCCAGACATCTGTCTGAAACAAAACAGAGGGGAAGCTCCTGGGACCTCAGTGGTGCCTTGAGAGCTGAAATTACTCTTGAGAGGGTTTTATGGGACATAATTCTTGTCAAACAAGTGTGACTTTGAGGAATTAAAGGTTTGGGTTTCATAGCAACACGGGTTGTGTACATAAATGCTTCACAAAAGCCTACCTTGTTGCTCCAAAATAATGTTACTACATAGCATATCCTTGGAGCATGTGTTAAAAGGATTAAGAACGAGTTAGCAGAGTTTTAGTAGTAATAGTTAGTGGGAATCCCTGTCAAATAGGTGTTTGAGATTCTTTTCCTCTGCGGTGATCTGTGCTATTCAGGGCTTTTTGTAAAGGTCTGGAAGCAATTGTGGTGACAGCTGTTCAGCAGCAGTGAATCATCCACAGCAATGCAGATTTCTTGGGGCCTCTTTCTGGAGGGGAACAACAAAAGCATTTCAGGAAAGCAAATTTGAAATTACACATCTAGGAATAAGAAACACAAGGACTTTCAACAAATAGGGGACTGTATTCTTGAGTCAAAAAAGGGGTTTAGTGACTGTAGTGGACAAGCAGTTCAAAAGAAATTCTCAGTGGTTTGGGTAGAAGGCCTCCTGTGATGCTTGATGGCACAAAAGGCAATACTCAGTACAGTGAGTGTGGATGTACAGAAATACACATGCATGCAAACATTTTTTCTTTATGTAGTGTTGATGAAATTGATCCTGGAATACTTGGAATAATATATCCAGTTTTGCTGCCAAGATTTGCTTTTCTTTATTAAAAAAAAAAGTATTAAAAAACACCCAACCAAGCAAACCAGAAGATATCAAGAAAACAGTCTAAAGGCTGAGGGGAATACTTTGGGCTCTGGAAATCCTTACCGTGTATTTATTGTAGTAAATAAACACCTACAGGTAGAGAAAAGGTTGGAGACCAAGACTCATAAGATCCGAGACCTGCTCTTTTCAGCAGAGAAAGGAGATACAGTAAGTATGAACGGCACAAACTTTCCACAGAAAATGGGAGGCGGGGCGGGGGGGAGATGCATGGCTTTAGTGTTGGGAATTAGTTTTAAGCAAACAAAGCAGTTGGTTCTCTGTTCTGTAGTATCTTTTAGGAAGAAGCCAAGACCTGTACACAAGGTGACTGTGCTTGGTAGAGGGGCATGATGAGAAATACAACAGCCTCTGATGAACAGGCGGTGAGACCAGTGAGCCCTGGAACTGGTAGCACAGTGCATGACATGCAGCACTTTCCCCACCCCTTGTTCAGCTAAGTTACCAGCTGCCCTCTCTTAAAGGTGGGTATATGTCCCAGTCCTTCCCCTCCCATCTCTAGGAGTTGGAAAAGGTCATTCGTGAGGATTTTTGACTAGAGTGGTACTGTCAGTGGATGCTTAGCAGCAGGCGCCAGGGTGCTTCTGACATACCTGCAGGCTCAGCAGCTCCTCAGCAAACTGCTATCTTCCAGGCACAGCAGCACTGTGGTCAGGCATGTCCTGCGTCGCGACATGTGTTTATGCTCAGGTGTGGTAACAGCATAAGTTAAAGAAGCAGAATGCTTGATGGCTTAGCCTGTGTTTCTTGGGCTGCCTAGGAGCAGAGGAGGACCCTGCTGTGCCATAATCAAGTAGATTTCAGAGTTCTTTATTCCAGATCTTCACACAGAAAAAACACCGTTCTCATTCCTCATCAAACCCAAAGCTGGCTAATAAAGGAACAAATTCAGTGTATTCCAAGCACAAGGCAATCTGTCTTAGCAATAATAAAGTCTTGTCAGCAATAAACCCTGGTAGGCAGAAGTGATTTTCCTTGAGTGTCCTGATTAGGGAATGCTGTTCAATTATCTGGATTCCGATGAGCAGCTGGCATACATGCTGCAGACAGAAAGGGAGAGTGGGGGAGAGGTCTTTAATTATCTTCAAGTCAGCAAAGATCAGTGTGTTGAATCAAAACAGATGGAGTGTGTAATCCACTAGCAATACTCATGATTTGTTAAATACAGTTATATGGCAAAGAGGAGGAGGGCAAAGCAAATGGAGAGGAATTTCCTTGTGGGTAGGCTTTGAATGTTGGTATATTTACACTGTCACTGCTAGCCAAGGTGGAAGCGTGAAATGTAAATAGAGCGTCAGAATGAACCTTTCTGTGGTGACTTGCAAGGTTGCTCGGGGGAAGCAGCAGGGTTTGGGAAAGGCAGTTCCTTGAGGAACCTTGTGCTTTCTGTTCCGCTGGCAGTGGCTGTGTTACAGATGGCAGATTTGGGAGTCTTTTGGTTCCACAGGGCACAGGTTTAATTACTTTCTTGGGGTGTACTTCAGGCCTTTCTGCAGTGACTGCGAATCGGGCTGGACTTGTTGGACAAAGTAATTGAAGGCATTTTCTGGGCAGCCATGAGCTGGTGAGATGTGTAACGGGGGCACCGTACAGCTGCTGGATGGAGTTAAAATACTGGTAGGAGCTCAGCTCTATCTGGTTCCCAGTTGTGAGGTTTGCAGTTAGACTCCTGAGCATCTCCACTCACTGCCAAGTGATAGTGGGAGGACTGGCCTGACAAGCTTGTCAAAGCCCAGCCAGAACTTCCAACCAGAAGCCCATGTAATTGCCTATAGTGATTTATGGGGTTTGCTGTAGTGATGAAGATTGCAGGTGTCTGCTAGGAACAGCATTAAATCCAGTGGCCTCTTCTGCAGGGCATGCTAGCCGATTGTTAGAACGGCCCAGAGCTGTGTGAAGGCAAAGAGTCGCTGGCGATAGGACAGGAAAGCCTGTTGCTCCCAGAGCACAGCTGTGGGCACTGGTGTGTGCTGTGTGCTAAATTGCAGGGATGTTTTTCTTCTATGCAGGGGCACTGCCATGTGTGTCTTGGATGGCGACCCAGGCCAAACCAGTAATCTAGACAGGACGTCTTCAGGCTTAGCAAAGCGTGCGTGGAAGACTGGCATGGGGGATCTCTGCCACTACTTCTAAGCCCTGATGATAAAGGCACCCTAACTATTGTGACTTGTCTAACTCCGAAGTGTATTTTAGTGACTGATTTTTCATGTTGATATGCCAGTGGGAGTATTTGATAATAGATGGAAAGAGGCACCAAGAGCAGCATCTGGAAAGTTAGTTTGTTTACCTGGAGACAAAGCACTGCTTACGCTCATATATATGGCTGTATATCTGTTCCCCAGTTAGAGCTGAAATGGTACAAGGCAGACAAGAAATCAGTCCAGTGCCTGTGATCTGTGTAGAGGTTCCTCCCTTTTGTCTCTTCTGTGTGGCTAGGAGCTGGGTTTGAGCTGCTGTACTGCATACAGCAGAAGAGGCACCAAACAGAGCTTTGGGTAAAGCACTGCTTTGATTTTGTGGCAAACTCCTCAACAGTGGTGCCATGCTTCCTTCCTGAAGGATGGCTCTCGATACCAAAATCAAATGCTACTCATGGAGGACCACAAGAGGTGAGGTGAGTTTTGCCATACTGTATTAGGGGGAGATTAGCTAGTGCTCCCGCAAAGCTGTGGTCGCAGGGTCACACAGTCTAGATCTGATATGCCAGAGGCAAGGGGCTACCACTGGTGTCTATTTCTGGTTCTGCAGGTACCCATGCACCTCATGATGCTCTCGGGTAACCTTGGACCTCTGATTTTCACCTGCCTGTTTTCCTTTAAATGGGACCAGGGGAGAAAATGAGCATCCTACAGTGCTTGCCACCTCCTAATTGAAACAAGCCAGAAAAAGCGTTATCCTCAACTGCAATTCTGTTCCTTCTTTTAAGTTCCCAGTATCAGTCCCCCATCCCTGTCCTCCCTCCCTGCCGTAAAGATCTTCTGACTTCCATTAACTAGTATGTAGAATGACTGAGCAGAAATTTGGGTGTAACTTGTTTGCAGTGAAAGGCATCTCGGGCTGAAGAAAGGCTGAGTGGCAGGAACTTGTTCTGATGCTGTAAGAGCACATCCATAGGCGATACGCAGCAGATGGTGATACCCATTGATATGGGGCTGTGTTGTGGACACGCTGGTATCTGCCCGTAGCGTAGACTATGGCTGCAGCCTCAGCACAGGGTGGGGTGGAAAGTCCCCATGTGAGCCTCTGTATTACAGTGCACTGTGATGACTGAGCCTCCCCAGGCTATTAATTCAGAGCAGGGCAGGAAGTCTTGCACTGGAAAAGCTGGCTCTGCTTATTTATGAGAGCTAGCCACAGGTATTGGAAATGACTTTTCAGATTGCTGTCGAGAAAGTGAACAGGCAGGTTGGACACTGTTGGGTAATGCCTTGCACGTGTGGCAAGAAGTCCAGAGACAAGGCAGAGCACAGTGGGCTTCTACAGCAGCTGCCCTTGGTGTGTTACAGCACTGAAGGAGACGTCCTGCACCATGTGTTGTGACAGTCCCAGCTGGAGGAATGTGCTTCCTAACAGTTACACTGAGCTATATATGGTGTACGGATGAAGTTGTAGGCATGTATTGATAGAATTGGTGGGGTGGGGTGGGGTTAGAGGGGAACAGGACGGTTTGCCCATCAAGAAATCTTTTGTATTCAGGCTAATACAATTTTAGAAATTCAGGTTTGTAGAAGAAGATTCAAAACTACCTTTTTCCATTCCCTTCCTTCCCCCCC
>VYZV01018515.1:5910-30525 GCA_013401275.1 Pandion haliaetus | reverse complement strand
AAAAAAAAAGCAGCATGGGTGTTTAAGCACATGCATTAACTATTAGAATGAAGGAGCATAATTACAGATTTTTTTTTTTAAATGACATTTAATTTAAAAATATTTTCCCCTTATTCAGCTTCAAAAAAAGGCATTGTAAATATTGTGCTGAAGTTCAGAGGTTACTCTATTCTCTTATCTTCTGGCTTCTAATATTTGGGAAAAAAAAAATCCAAATATGGGTGCTGATAGGAGAGGGTCTTGTTTTGCAGAAAAGGATTGCCCTTTTCTTGTTCTGAGGGCTTGGGCAGATTCTTTCCCCACCCACACACCATCCATCCTACGTGGTTCCTCCTCTACTGCCCCGTCCATCCTTGGATGAGGCTGTGGTGTACAGCTGCTGCGCACCTGATCCTGTGCCAGTCCCTGTGCTCCAAAAGGCGTAAGTGGTTTGTAGCTGAACACAGCAAGGGTAATCTTACATGTGCTGTAATATCTGTTTAAAATAGGCTAATTAATACAGTATGTAATTACTTTAATTTGTTGGCAGGCACATTACTGGTTTTTTCCACTAGAAAAAAAAGCTTCTAGTCTAAGTCTCCTTAGCTTTAACTGGAACAGTTTTGATGGGAAGCATAAGCCACTTGTAATCTACAGAGCATCAGGGAGACTATCTCAGTTTAAAAACCCCCAGAGTGGAAAAACACCTAAGCTGCTACAGAGTATGCGTTAAGTTCACGGTTTGATACCCAGCCCCCCATGTTTGCATAGCTTTCCCTCTGGAGAGGGGGAGATTATGAACTGTCCTTTCCAGTGCCTTTCCAGAACTACCCGCTTCTGATACATGCACTTCTGGGGGGTATGTGCAGTGTTACTGCTTAGTGTACTGACCTTGTCAACAGTGCCAGCAGTGTGCGTTTGAGGGACCCCAGCTATCTCTCTTGGTTTTTTAAGAGTTTGGGTTAGTGATTTGGGCCATTTCTTGAGCTGGCTAGCGAAGAGCTGCTGTTCTATTCAGTTGTCCTATTGAACAGCTGAAACACTACAACTGCTGTCTTTGGGATTCCTCAGAAACATTTATAGGATGTATAATACAATCATTCTAGAAGAATAGCTTAAGTCAAGATTATCTTTAGTGTAAAGCTCTTACAGCACGGAACATTTACCTGTATAAAAACATGCGAGGCAAATGAGCCCAGTTTGGATTTCTAAAGCAGCAGTGCATAGGGAACTGCATTTTACTACTAGAAATACTACTTCAGTTCTTACATTTCAATTCTTCAACTTCTCAGTGTTCTAGGGAGCAGACAATAATCCTACAGAATGAGGGAAAAGACAGGTTGAGGATTTTTTGGTTTTTTAACTGGTATGTTCATAACACAGAACTATGGCAATTTCATCTTTAAAAATTAAGACATTAATATGAATGATAAAACTAGTCCAGGGCAACTAATCCTTACAGGAAAATGTTTTCTTGTCTGTGCACAGAATGAAAACAAATGCAGGTGAAATACTCGGAAACCCTAAAATCAAATGAGGACTGTAATGTGTGCAAGCAAAAAGGATGATCAAAGGACTGAGTATGGACTAAAGCTTAAGACCCAAGAACTCCAAACTTTTTATTGATGTGACAACATCTGCATTTGAAGAAAAATAAAGTTAATGAAATTTCACATGATGAAAAACTTCCAAGCTTCCACAGATTTTTCATAAACAAAAAAAAACATTCATGAATCAGTGAACCACAGCAATAGTAAGGCCCTACCAGTTTTGCAGACTGATTTAAACTTTGAGATGGAAGGAAAGAGGGCACTTTGAATCAAAGTCAGATGGGCTAGGATGAACCGAGCTGTCAAATTCAATGGTCTGCTCACTTTGTAAGCTTAGGCATTTGTATTTGGATGGACATTTAAACAGATCAGGGTAGCTTTACGTTAGGCCAAACCTTCAAAAGTTGGGCAATAAATGAAGACAGGAAATAGAAAATCTTAAGTAATGCTGGAGTTGTTACAAAATCAAGGGCATACTGAATCTGAGAAGCATTTCTGACCATTTGAAAACCTGCAGGTAAAACAGTATCCCAAATTCAAGGCATGATTCTGAGCCTTTTAATGTTACCTGGGGAAATTATCTCCATCAGTTGAGGTTAGGACTTACATTCTAGCCACTGGCTCAATGGGTCTGCAATCTCCAGGCTCTCAAGTTAGATCTGAGGCTAACAGGATCTTCATCAGTGGTGGAGGTAGCAACAGCTGAAGGAACAGGCTGTGGCTTTTCCAGTGGATTGTGAAGTTTTGTTTCTGAAATGCTAAATTCCATCATGGGCTCTTTCATCTCCACCACAGGTGCAAAGAAACCAGTAATGCTAATTCCAGCAATCCAGATCCTACTTCATATGCAGAAATTAACCCAAAGGCAAGTAATAAAAATGCATACATCATCCCATTCAATTATTCAGCAGTTTTGCAGACATACCGGAAAAAACTAGCTTTCAATATAAAAATTGTCTTTGAAACAGTCTAACTTGAATTATTCTCCATGGATCATAATTCCACATGTGCTGCTGGATCTGTAGAAGAGGAGAGAAAAATGAGCACTCCATTATAGTTCCAGCTGCCTCAATTGGCAGATTGCTTTGAAAATTAGTATAGAAACCCCAAAGACTTGTTCTTTGCAAGGCTACCAGTGGCTGAAGAACAATTCGTACCCATTGCGTATAGCGGCACTTTAATTAAGGGTTAAGGTAAGGGCAAGCTCGTAAAATTGCAGGAACAGTGAGGGTCTTCAACAGAACTGGAACAAGCGTGCAGTATAGCTCTCTGTTCTCTAAATTTCAGAATCAGGGTAAGTTACACCACTCACACTCAGCCAGGCCTTTCTGTCCCACTAAATTAGGCAGATTATTTAACAGATCCTCCATGCAAGCCTTTGCATGGTGCAAGCTTACAGTGGACGAGTGTGCAACTTAACCCCAGCCCAAACAGGCAGGAAGAAAGTCGCAGGAATAGGGAAGTAGAAAGATTACCATGTGTGTGTTGTCCTGGCATCTTAGCTGGTGTTCCCGTTTCTTTTTCTTTCTGGAAAAGACTTTGGAGCAGTTTGATTTCTTGATCATAGTCCTGCCATTCTGGAACTATACGCATCGCTGCTTGCAACTTGGGCTCTTTGGTCATTGGGTTATTACACTGCAAACAAAACGCACGAACTGTTCGGACACTTAATGCACAAAAAAGGTTTAATTTACTGACCAGAGGCATGCTTCCCCCTGGTGGAATTAGTCTGTTGGTGAACAAGACATGCCTGTATTTTAGCTAGAGTACTTTCCAAAGTCATAATAATGCCACTGCACCAGGTAAGAGAAATACAGAAGCTAAAGGAAAAAACTGACGTGCTGAACACATTTAAGTAACAATACAGGAAGAGGTGCCTAGATCTGCAGTAGGGAAGTGCCTCTAAAGTCAGCCGCTGTATTTTATTGTGACATGAGAATGAGGGAGCCATACTGCACTTACCAGATCAATGGTTTTTGCTTTCTTCTTTGAGGAATCATCACACCATGTTTCACACCACAGCCACTCCTGTGGGAGTGATTTAATTGGCACCTGGTGGATCATGTTGTTAGGCAAGTCCTGTTGTGAAGAGTAACAGTTAGTAGGAGTTTCCACAGGGTGCAGGGTGGGAGGAACAAGGCCCCCCAAGCAGATAGTATTGAGAAGTTTAACTTTTGTAAAGAGGGTTTTTTTCAGTGCAAATAAAGTGATGAATCAACCTTTCATGCCATCCCAAACCAAGTCCTTTGGAAAAAACCTGCATACTACAACTGCCAATCTTATTTTGTTGAAAATTAGTTATTTAGCAAACAGCATTAAAGCAGTAATGTGAATCCAGTATCAAGCCTGTACTGGACCAGTTTAGAAGACTATTCTTAATTGATTAAAACCATTGTGTTATTTTTTCAGCTGCCACAGTACAAGCCTTATTTCCACGTTAAGTCAGTGCACAGTAAAGCACGCAGAGCCGGACAGCTCAAGAAACAAGTACCCAGTTGTATTATGTATTTGTCTTGGAGTATACTGGAAAATGTGATAGTCTTAAGACATTTAAGGCAAAGGGGTTGTTTCCACCCAGCAGTTATATTTGATGCTATCGATACCTGCCTCATTTGAAGGCAAGGCCTAACAGGACTGCCACTGGCATCTGGCTGTGATTGAAGTTTGACCGGGAAAGGAGAGGTCCCAGCCTGCCATCATACCCCAGTAAAACAAAACAAAACAAACACAATCAAACCGCACCTGATCAAGGTTGGACAGACTGTTAGGATCCTGACTAAGACCCTGATACTGTCCTCGGAGCCGATCTCCAGCTGCTATCTTTCTGAACTTCTTCAGATCCACAACGTACAGGGCACTACATGGAGATGACACAATTAGTAATGACATTTGACTAATGGGTAACTTGCCGCATTCTCAGTACACCCCAAGATATAATACGCTAAAACAATTTCTTGGTGGCAGTACTTCAACTTGTCTAATGCAAGGCAGGAAAGCAGTTCTAGCAGGGTCATGGCACGTACGAAAAGAATTTTTCAACAAATCTATCTTAGCTTTGCTGTCATGCAGTCCCTTCCAACATCATCAACAAATGAAGATGTCTGGTTAGTTAACAGTTCAGTTCTTTTAACCCTTCAGTTCTTCATCTGTAAAAGTTGTAGCATACTGAAAGTAACTTCAGTGTCCCTAGTGCTTCAAATGGACCACGGGCCATGGAACCTTGAAGAGGCAACAGTAAGCAAAAAGTGGTGCACTGCAGCGCTGTATATCTCAACTAGGTTTGCGCTAATTCTAGGTAGCAGCAAAAGCTTTCCCCCTCTATTTTGAAAAAAAATGAACTCTGCGGTACCTAATGTGGTATTTTCTTCCAGCTAAATGACTTGCCCAGTATCCCGATTTCCAGAACCTGTAGCCATCCATTTCTCTTCGACTGTCACAGAATGGAGTATATCCATAAGGAGCACCATCTAGATTGAAATCTCTTAATTCCTTTAGATCCGTGCGCACAATCTGAAGGGAAAGACATTTTATTTTTATTTGTACAAGCCTGCCATGGGTTATTTTGAAACGCTGGTCAGGGTTTAATTCAAAGTGAGCAAACAGTTACAGGAAGAATTACCTGTAATACTCTGCAGTCTTTTGCATTATGTATACACAGTACAAAAAAACAGCACAAAGGATGTTTTTTCCCCTGCCCTTAGAACTGGAGTAACTAAAATAGAGCTTAAACTAAGCTGATGGGTTTGGTTTGACAGCTGAAGTGCCAAATTGTTGCTTAATAAGCAGCAAGAATTCTCACTATACACCAACTCTACTGTGATCCTTTGTATCCTTTCCTCTTAAAAGTTTGCAAACCCTTCAGGGATGAAGGCTTTAGAATGCCTTTTTGACACAGATGTTATGGCAGTAACACTACTCTAAAAATAGCACGCTGGTGGGAAAAAACAATGCATTATTATCTCTTTCATAAACAGAGCAAAAACTGTCTAAAATGCGAACAGCGTAGCTGGAACTTTATCCCAGGTGATACTTTAGCGTAAGTTGTAATGGTTTTAACTGACACGGGATCATACTGTACGTATGCTAAAACACCTCAGGCATTTTATATTTATGTGCTGATAATCTGTACTTCTCAGTTTTGTGTGTGTTCTTGAAGGAGTATTTTTGGCAGTTCTCACTGCACATGTATCCTGTACTTTCAAACCGTTCAGGCAGTAAGCACATAAAGCCTTATAGGCATCGTTTGCTTCGCAGCACGACATGGCTTCACGCACGAGGGATTTGCCTTCTCGCTCCTCTGAACGCCACTCAGATCTGGCCAAGTTAAAAGCAGTGGGGCGGGAAGGCAGGATGTTTGGTGACTTAGGAAAATACCGTATGTGGTAAGTGATCTGCAGGCTGGGAGAACAGACAGAAATGGAAAAATGGAAGGGTAAAACAAGAATTGATTTGGCAAACTAGCTGGAATCACAGTGAGTGAACGAGGAACCAGACGAAAGTAAAAGACAGGCCAACAAAAACAATCTTTGTGGGAACAGGCAGAAAAAACAGCACTCACCAAAGCATGCTATAGTTACAGAATCAACCTTCAGTCGTGCCTGCGAAGGGCTCAAACTTGCAACCTTTCCAATAATACAGAAATTGTATTCGAGAACATACTATTCTAACATACTAAGAAAAACAGAAAAAGAAAAAAGGAAAAGATCAAGCAATTCCAACCTCTGTGTTACCTGATCGGCATCCACGAACAGGATTTTATCAACAGCTAATGGGAAAAGCACATCTAGAAAGAGGATCTTGTAACCCCAGATGATGCGCTGTTTCTCTGTTTGCTGATGAAGCCAGCGTGGCCATTTATATTGGACAAGCTCATACTGGAAATTATACTTCTCTGCCATATATGGGATGAACTCCTGCAGAGGGAGGGGAGAAAAAAGTGGCAGCTTATCTCAGTTCTTTGTTCCTCTGCAGGAAAATGAAAAGCGCATTACAGGAGATAGACTTCAGTCCCAAAATCAGGCATAGGACATTAGAAAGTGAAACGCGCCAAAGAATTAACTACAGTTTCATTGTTACTTCAAAGACATAACCCCAAACTGAACAATCAGCACGAATTGTAAAGCCAACTGTAAGACAACTAAATATTTCGGCATTTTTCCCCACACGATTACTTATGAGCCATTTTGTAGTGATCCACAGATCAGTTTAAAAGAATGCATTACTCAAATCATAAAATTTTGCAGATGGGGTAATTATTATTTAAGGCTGTACAAAGCAGTGTAAATGGGAATAATAAAATGAGAGAAAAGAATTGGGAGAAATTTTTTACTAGAACAACTTGGCCCACTGTCAAATCAGTTGACATTCTCATCTGCAAGGTGCGCTCTGACACTGGGAGAGTACAGGTTCAGCCAAGGGATGCTGGTACAACACAGCCATTGGGAAGGGAGGGGGAAGGCATATTGTTGCACCACCCCAAGCGGAGCCTGGCAACAGCAGAGTCACAGCACAGGCCATGTTTGCAGCAATGGGGACGCTGCAAATTATTTCCCCTTATGCTCATGCTGAAAGGGCAAGATTCTCCAAGAAGTGCCATTTCCTAATACTAAGTGTTAGAAGTTCCAAATTCCTGAACATTTTGACATCCATTTACCTCTGGGTTCTGTTTTGAATCCTGCTGGTTTATGATGTATCACTGTCCTGGTTTCAGCTGGGATAGTGTTAAAGGTCTTCCCAGTAGCTGGTACAGCGCTATGTTTTTGAGTTTGATATGAGAAGAACGTTGATAACACACTGATGTTTTCAGTTGCTGCTCAGTAATGTTTAGTCTAAAGTCAAGGATTTTCAGCCTCTCATGCCCAGCCAGCAAGAAGGCTGGAGGGGCCCAGGGAGTTGGGAGGGGACACAGCCAGGGCAGCTGACCCAAACTGGCCGAAGGGGTATTCCATATAATGTGACGTCATGCCCAGTATATAAACTGGGGGGAGTGGAGGCGGTGGGGATCGCTGCTCGGGGACTAACAGGGCATCGATCGGCGGGTGGGGAGCAATTGCATTGTGCATCACTTGTATATCCCAATCCTTTTATTATTACTGTTGTCATTTTATTATTGTTATTATTATCATTATTAGTTTCTTCTTTTCTGTTCTATTAAACTGTTCTTATCTCAACCCAAGAGTTTTACTTTTTTTTTAGCTCCGATTCTCTCCCCCATCCCACTGAGGGTGTGGGGAGCGAGGAAGCAGCTGCATGGTGCTTAATTGCTGGTTGGGGTTAAACCACGACAGTCACATATAACTGATAAGTATTTCTAGGTACACTCGTCTAGGGCCCACGTCACTCTCTACCATGCACCGCTCATGTACTCTGGTCATGTCTGAAACATGGTTTTAATGTCTCCTCTTATGAAGCTTTCTCCATATCTAGTCATAGGCGTTGCTTCTTTGGTAGTTTTTTTCCTATAATCTTTCAACCCTGATGTATTAGATGTAAGTTTGTAGCCCTGAATTTCATCTTAAAGTCTACACCTTTATCATGTGAGTCAAAAAAAAAGTTTAGGTTCTTTCACGTGCTGTTCTTTTAAATATTTACCTTCAGCATGAATCCACCATCAACCTGTCTATTATTTCTCAAAACTTTCTAGGCAGAACCACCAGCTTATACCAACTTGATGCTTTTTGAAAACAGAAGGTATACAGACAAGTAACTGTACATATGTTTACACAACAGTATGATGCACAAGTTGCAAACTTTTTTTAAAACAAACAAACAACTTTTCCCCACCGTAGAATAAATTTCAAATTAGTAACAAACCTTGAATGTAGGTGATAAGTAGTTCTTCAGAAACCAAAACTTTAAAGGCGTCTTAGTATGTTTCAGCACAGACAACATCATTATGCTGTCAAAAGGAAAAAAAAATAAAGCATTTACAGGAACAACTGCCACTCGTTAAGAGATCAGCTGTGTAACAGGTTACAAATTGCTGTTCTGTATTATTAGACTAACTGCAGTTATGTGTCAGGTAACTGATCTTCACGCATGAAGAAAAAGTGGGTAGCTTCAGCCTATTGCAAATTGCTCAGTTTTATCTATGAAACTACTAACCCCCCCCCCAAATCTATATATTTTAACAAGTCAGAGAATATACAACCTGTTGGCTTTCACAGTCCTTTGAGAACAGTTCAGATTCTTTTCCAAAGCAACTGTGACTTACGCTATAATTTCTTTACAATACATTTGTATTTTGTTATATTGTAGTGAGAAAATTTAGGACATCAACATACCATCTATTAAACTAAATCTGTTTTGAACATATGAATGTTATGCACACAAAAGTTCCTGTAATACAGTAGATGCAAAATCTAGAGGACGCTATGGCTACTGGAAAAGTTTTGGGGTTTTTTTTTAATATATTCTTGCAAATTCTAACCTTTTTTCCTTGTGGAAAGCAGGACACATTACCATTTTGAGACCCCCGGCTTATAAATTCTGAACTAACCGTAGGAATCTTTCATATAGGTGTCCTGAAGCCACAGAGAATATATTTAGTACATCATCTTTATCCTGTTTCACATCTTCATTCTTTTGTCCTCCTGTGAATCCCCTGAAAGGACAAATGTATTTATATAAAGGACAAGATAGCAAGGGCCAGCTATATAGGAAAGAGCACAATAAATTATAAATTGCTGCAGTGTTGGTTTAACATAGTACAGCTGTGGGCTTTGGTGTCATCCCCCCGTCACACTGGTCAGGGTATCCCCCACAAGGCAGAGCGCTGCAGACACAGACATGGAAGACCCAGTAGCTTATATATGAACACCTATCCAGTCGAAGGAGTGCTGGCTGAGATGCAGCTCCTGGAAATGAACAATGTTTTCAGGCTCCCAAGCAGCAGCGGGCGTAAGGGAAGGTGTAAGCAGGTGCAAAGCAGTAGCCCAGTTCTCTAGAAACAGAGGGGTCCCATGAAAGATAGCCCTGAATTCAAGCAGTCTTAATAGATAGCTATGGAATATCACAGACCTAACGATCATCAAATAGTTTTCCATTTTCAAGAGACTTGCAGGTTAGGATTGAATTAGCTTTACCATTTGAGAGATTCCCAAAATCCCGATTCATTCTCACTGGTACCATCGCTTAGTAGATCTTCATTCATCATACCTAGTTTTTTCTGAACCTGTAAAGCGTAACATTGCTTTAGTGAGTGGAACCTCATATTGGGCAAACAGCTACTGAGAGTTATTTTGACAGTGGCTCTGTTTGTATCCATTTGCATTATGTCCAGTGAGCTGACAGGTAACCTGAGCTGTCTGGAGAAACAGCTCAGTAGCAAACTGACATTTTTGGAACGATTCCAAAGCTGTTTTCAGACACCAAAAGCATGCTAGTCCAGATGGTTAAAATGTTTTCCTAAGAGGTGTTTCGTGACCATCTTTGACGATGGAGACTGGCAAAGAAACACCCTCAAAGAAACCATACAACACACACCCCCTCCCCCCCAAGAGACAGATTATTAATTTACTTTTTTTTTTTTTAAATGTATTCTCACGTACTCTGCATCAGATTGATAGAATACATATTGCCAGACGAGTAAAATTTATCAGTAACAGATAAAATACTGGCTCAATGGATACACTGAATATTTATTACTAGACTTATATCGGACGTACAAAACTGACTGTTTTTTTCTGAAGTCACAAGCACAACTGAGTCAGTAAAATGTAGGCATAATTGTTTCTCGTGGGCATACAAAAGGAAAAGCAGTTACACGTCATTCTCTCCTGTGTCAAAAAAACCAAACCAAGTCGACAGATAATTCTATTATTGATACTGTGGTGTGAACTTTGTGCAAATTGCTTCAAAAATGTATGCTTGTAGGAAGGGATCATCAGGTCTTAATTAAAGTTTCTTCCCCACTATTGGTCAAATGGTCTTTTTTAAGAGCAACTCTAGTTTTTAAACTCACCTTCACTTTAATAATTTTGCTCTTGAAGTTGTTGAGAACAACAATAACTTCGCTAGCTTCAGGTGGAGAGTCTGTGCCATCATGGCTGAAAATACAGTGAAGTGACAACCTTTACTACAAAGCAGAAATATGTTCTTTATTTCTTCTACACATTTTTCTACATGGTGTTAAGCCTTTGTGTTGTGAAGAGGTTTGAGGCATGCAACAAAGTAACAAATACATGTATCTGAACAAACACTTCCTGGGTTTTTTTTAAATGAAGTAATTTATTTCATCTCACATAACTTATTTTCAGTACAAAATGTAATTTGCTGCTTAGTTCTCATATTACAATGCCTACCTAGTTCAAAAGTTTCACAAGGAAAAGATTAAAGTATTTGTAATGCTGTCCTACCTGTAGATTCTGTAGATGTCCTCAGATCTGCCCTTTCTTAGTCTTAGAGTCCATGCACCAGGGTTGGCTTTTAACTGGAAGTAACCCTGTAAAGCAAAAAGAGTATTTGTTAGTTTCCAGAAGATGCAAATGTAAAAACCCAACTTTAAGCCCTGTATTTTGACCCACTGTTTTATATCTGAAAATAGTTATTTGTAAGCCAGCTCATTAACATAACCTTAAGGCCTGAAAACCCAGAGAACAGGAGAAAAGGCACAGAAGTTCCATTCAAAATTGTTGGTTTTTTCCGTAAGAGACAGGAGTATGGAAAGGTCTAGCATTATTTGTTAGATGAGAGAAAGTCTTCAGGGTGTCTCGATGGGAACAGTGCAATCCCAAAGTTTTTTTCTGCAAAAGCTTGCATTCATGAAGGAGTGGGTAAATTTTGAAACACTAATTGATAACTACACAGCAGTGCATGAAAGGTCTGCCTACAAAACAAAATCTAAATAAATTTTGAAGCTCTACAGACTAGTATTTCATCTACAGCAGGAAATAGTAACATAATTTATATGTTACAAGATACCTCTTCTACAGAACGTAAAAAAATTACAATGTGAAATTCAAATATTGTATACGAGTCTTGCTGAAGAGTTTCAGGTTCCAGACCAGAGTATTTTCTTCTGTATTTCAGATTATTACACCTATAGAAGATACAAACATTTCTAGTGATGCCTCAGTGTCCCATCCAGTTTTGTACTGTGACCCCAAATGCATGCATGGGAACCAGTCTGCTTTCAAAAAAAACCAAATCAAACCAACACAAAAAAACCCAAACAAACAAAAACAACAAAAAAACCACTGGGCATATTCCTGGTCTCTTCATACCACTTCAGTTATAGACACTGAGCTGAGGAAGAGGATTCCCAGATACAGCATTGTAGACCACGGTACATACACTTTGGTTTAACTAATCAGAAAGAAAAAAAAAAAGAAACCACCAAGATGTTAAGCTTTACTCCCTATCATAAAGACACATAAAATAAAGGTCATCTTCCTTTCTACAATATTACATCATTATAGGATATACTTTGGCTAAGAAAAGGTGCAGACAAATAAAAAGCGGGTGTAAGAATTTTAAAATAAATATTTAGCGTTAGTGATTATTTTTTCCTTGCTTTTTTCTTTTAATACATTTGAAGATTGCAAAAACCCCACAAAAAGCAATTTACTCCAGTGGCTAACTTCCCTTGCCATAATTTCATGAAAACAGATTGATCCCTTACGCAGCTACCTTAAAAGGCAGCTGCAGGGAACAATCGTATGCTTGGATTTCTGTCACCTTTTCTCAACTAAATTAAGCAATTCCCATTCTTTGTCACTTCCTTTATTTTCTCGAATGTTGACTATTCTTGCTGACTCCATTTGTTCCATAGATCTCCTGAAGAAATGGGTCCCAAAACAAGACAACTGTCCACCTGAGGCTTTCAGTACCAGAGTGGATGGACTAAGGAGTACCCTGTCTAGAAAAAAAAAGAACTGTCTGACCTTCCCTGGAAAGAGGTTGCTTAAGACTATTGGCATCGTTTTAAGATATTCCAGAAGACCCTTTTCAGCAAGCTGAAGGGAAAGGAGCACATCTTGAAAAAGGTAAGAGACAAATAAGTACACTGCAAGGTTGTAAACATCAATGTTAGGAATGATGCGGTTCTGATGTATTTGCAAGCAACCGTGGAGTGTAAGTAACGCCACATATCCGTAACCCACAGACTAGAAAATACTCAGTGGTTTATGCAAGTGATTGTGCTGGCTGGAGGACCAGTTATTTGTTGCCAATTTCAATCGAATGCTTACCAAGTTGGCCATAACAATGGTATCAACGATGACAGGACTGGTTGAAGTTCCCAGTGTAAACTGGAGTCCCCGAGGCGGCTGCCCAGTAGTAATATCATAGCAGTGTCCTTCCAGAAGCAGATACTCCAGTTCATATTCTGCAGCCACAACATTATCCACCTGTAAGGAGAAGATACTGCTGATTTCAGCACTAGCTCTAAATTGCAAATTTTTAGTGATTCAGTTACTCTCTAAAATAACCATAGTAATTAAACAATACTTAATTTTACCAGAGTCATTTTATTAAGCAAACACCTAGACAGCCTCAAAGAGCTCAGCTCCTTCGAGTGACAAACTTCACACAGATATTGGTAAGAGTGGCCCTGACCAAGAATCGAATCTCAACTGGTAAGATGCTAGGATAAGAAAAGGGAAGGACTGTTGCTCCAATTTACAATTATTACTCTTTTTAACACTGATTGGAGAATGTAATCAAGTAAGTGATCAGTCTGGTGTCTCATAAAAAGTATATGATGGGCTTTAGAACTTTGAATCTAAATCTGTTTAAAGCTAGTCTCATCAAGTATTTATCATCCAAAATAAACATTTTGTTTTGCTCTGCATTACTCTTACAGTGTGCTAGGGTACTGTCAGAAATACCAATTCCTTTTTCCTACAAGCAAAAGTGCCAAGAAAAAAAAGAAAAGAAAAGAAAAAAAAAAACCCAAAACAAACACAAACCCCAAAAAACTTGGGTCCCTACCAGGCTAAATTCAGATCTAGCCCGAGGACACTAAATAAGCAAAATGTTAGTCTAATCTCACAAAGCATCTTCTCTCATTGCACATCCAAAATGACAGTTTAATTTCTACAGCGCCAACAGACTGCATATTAGGAATTGGAAACTGTGCACCTGCAAAAGTAAAGCTACTGTTTATTTGGAGATTCAGGATGGTACTTCGAATGCCTGAAGCATTTAATCCCTTTCTCTCTCAGGCTTTCAATTCATCTAAGGAGGGGTGTGGGAATCAGAGGCTTGAAATGTGTAGTAGTATCAGCCATTTAGTGGTTCATTTGTGGCTTTACAGTTAGGTTAAGAGATGAAAAGCAAAAAAGCCCTAAAGCCAAACAAAACAAAGCAAACAAAAACCAAACCACATGCACACCACCACCCAATTTCCTTGATTTCTGAATAACTACTACAGGATTAGCAATATCAGACTCTACCTCTATACTGCATCATACTCCCAAGCAATATCAGAGATGCAAAAGTAAGAGGAGGCAAATAATATAACATTCAGTGAGAAAGTAAGCTATGTTTGTAATGACCGGAGAAGGCCTATTTGTAAAGGGTTTGGCAATCTCGTTACATACACAGCAGACTAGTTTCCATACTGCAGGAGTCGGACTCCGCGCAGCTGGGGGCTGCTGTGGCCTCTCTCGGCAGACAAGGCGCAGCGCTGGCTGGTTTTGGAGCCTGAACTTCCCTCTCACCCCTAGAGGTGGTTCCTCCAGGTCAGGGTTGAGGCGTATCAGTAGGGAAGCTTGTCCTGGCACTGCCTGTGCCATACCCATTCTGCAGATAAATAGAGGACTGCAGCCTCCAGAGCTGTCCATCTGGCATCTTTTGTATGTGCTGGATTATACATAGAAAATTACTGGGTTTAATATATATCTGCAGTTCTTCACAAGGCCAACTAAGTAATGGATTCTTTCAAGGGAAAACACTATTTGACTGCCTCATTTAACGTTTATTATCTAACATTGCACCCTGAGGTCCAAAATTTTCTACTTTGCATCACACGTGGATTTTCTAACTTTTAACATCTGTGTTTTTAGTGTCCATCATAACATGCTAACGTAGCGCATTTTGTAACCACTTAGTAGCCCACTGTTTCTGGATCTCCTGAAAACTATTAAAGTTAACTGCTAACAGCAAGAGGTTAATAATTAGCACTGAATTATCCATTCCATTAAAGATTAACGAGAATTGTCAACTTGTACATACAGATACTCTTCTTTTGCTTTTCATGTCCTTTTTCTGCTAAACTCTAGCCTCGTGGATTTTTCTTTCCTCTTTATTTTATCCCTATGTATGTGGGGCAGCACTGCCCAGACCAATATTCCAATAGTCTAATTCAAGGCCTCTTCTAACAGCAGTCAACTCCTAAACCTACCGCAATTGAGGGCCTTTCTGCTGCACTGGTTTTACTGCTGTATTGATACTGCATATCCTTTTGTGGGCCACAGGAGTGTTTACCAGTAACAAAAGCTGTAAAAATGAAGAGGTAGCTAAAACCAGCTGTCATGGTTTTGGTTTCAGCCCAGCCGATAACAAAGCACCACGCAGCCGCTCGCTCACTCCTCCTGCCCCACCTCTCGTGGGATGAGGGGGGGAAATGAGAAAGGAGAAAAGAAAGAAAAAAAACCAAAACAAAACTAAAAAAAAAAACCAATGGAACCTCATGGGTTGAGATAAGGACTGTTTACTGGGACAACACAAGGAGAGAATTTACGACAACAACGGTACTAATAAAAGAATATACAAAAACGAGTGATGCACAGTGCAACTGCTCACCACCCGAACCCAAAGCTCCACCACTTCGCCCACTGAGAGCCGAGAGAGAGAGAGAGCCCCCCGCCACCCCGCTCCCCATTTCTATACTGAGCATGATGTCCCATGGTATGGAAGAGCTCCTTGGCTAGTTCAGGTCAGGTGTCGCGGCTGTGCCCCCTCCCAGGTTTCTATGAAAACTCATTCTGTCCCCACTGAACCCAGGACACCAGCTTGGTGCCTTCTCGGAGCAAGGGAAAGTAAGTAGAATCTACTTAGTGGAATAGGACTCAGATCTCACTTCAAAATTTCTAAAAAGAGGTTTAAAAAATAATGATCTTACTTTTAGTTGTGCCATTAGCTGTAGGTGCTCTAATTTGAAAGACTAATAAATTGAAAAAGTTATTTAATGACCAACAAAGAGTTTCTTTGTTTCTAGCTCAGGACACTCTGAAATGTTAGATTTACACACACAAGGCATCTGTAGGATCTGTTTCAAGCCTACAGTATTTTTCAACCTGTGGTTCAGGCATCCATGAGTAATTGAGAAAAGCAATGTTACTGTCAGTGAGCTTAGGTTTACCTGCATCCCTCCTAGCAAATGTTCAGGGGTCTGCAAACGTAAAAGGTGTTAATATCCACAGTTTTATGTTTATTAACTTTTTAAAATTCTACATTTCTCTCCCATTACAAAAATAAGACCTGGAAAAACAACACTATTTAAATGCAGTAATAGAAACGCATTGATTTCTCTTACCTCCTCTAAGTAAATATTATCCAGATCATACGGGGTTCTGACAGATTCCACCATCCAGCTCTCAGGAGTATTTAGGTTCAAAGTGAACAGTGGAGACTGGGGCATATCCAAAAACTTGGCAATTGGTCCTGGAGCAAAGTTATTATCTGCTGTGAAAGAAATCTCCGGCTCCAAAACATAGCGATAAAAGCTGAAATTTCAGAAACAAAAAGTTAGAACATACTTCTGCCAAACTTTGCAAATATTTCTCTCTCATTGAAATTGCTGACAGCATTGGCTTTCCCAGACCTCCAATGTCTCCAAGGCTTTCCCAAAGCAACCCAGGTTGTGTTGACCTTAGAACAGGTCAGATTTTTCATCTTGAAGGACTAAACAGAATGTGCAGGACTGTCTGTGTGTCCGCGTGTAAATAAAAAGCACCCACCTGGTGCTATCTGCAAATTCCCAGATTCTCTGTGGGAAATCATGCTATTATATACACAAGCTCCAAGAACTTAGTAAGACTTCCTGTAGGACATTTGACCATGTTTCTGTGCTTGCACATTCCAGCAGGTTTTGGTCTCTCTCTCTTTTTTAAGCCTGGCACGGTATTGCTTACCTTTTCAGTGGCATGTCAGAAAGTTTGGACTGGCAGTTCATAAACACTCTTAGGTTCATATTTATCAGTTGGTTCAAAACCTAAAGTAATGAGAAAAAGACATCCCTTAAAATGCTAACTAGGAAAGCTGACCACTGTTTTTATAGAGGACCTCAAGGAGGCACGTTACCTGCTCATTCTCAAATCCTCCCTTCTCATTTGCTTTACCACACCCACCTTTTCACTGGTGGTTTTAAGAAGAAGTTACCTGCTCCCTCACATTGCAGGCATTCTTTCTGGGATGCAGAGACTTTCTTCCTCAAGAACAGAGTCACTGGAAACTAAACTGTTACAATGGTGAAACTAAAAGCTATCTAGACAGTATCTAAGCATGATCTCGTTAGTGTGTACTATAGTGTAATTAGTTTTTCCGCTAATAAATATATTGTGCACCTCGGACACACTAGTAGAAGGCCATTGCTCACCACCCAGTCAAGGAGGAAAACAAACACTCCAGAATTACGGAACTGAGACAACTTTTTGAAACTGCCATAAAATGCATTGCAACACTGCATACGTACCAAAAGTAACGGAGCAAGTCTTTGAGCATCTCTGGTCACAGGATCAACAATAGCCACAACATCAAAGTATGTCTCCCCCTCTTTTGGTCTCAGTTTAACTGCACTAAACAGAAGAAAAAAAACAATTTTAAAGTATCAAACATATGGAGAAACATAGGAAGAACACTATCCATCTCATTCTGAAGTCAAATTACTTCCTAAATGCTATGCGCCTTCTGAAACTAGATGGAGAAAAAAAATACATACCCGCATATACATGTATAGAGGCAGGTAGACAGATAAAAAGTTAATTGCTGGAATCGCACTGTGACCTGAAAATTGTTGGGGACTTTCCTATTGCTACTTGGATTATTTATTGTTTTACTTCAAGTTGAATGCAACATAAAACAACGGGAACGTTAAAAGACACGGAAAAGCTTATTGCTCAACAAACGCCAGCATTCCTGTACCTGTATCGTTCTTCAAAGAAATGATACTCAATCCTTGCCTCTCCTTTTGGTTGAGCAGAAAGAAGAGCATCCACTTTCATTACCAAGTCACTTGCACTGAAAAGGAAAAAAAAGTTTAGATACTCAGAAAATGCGTGTACTTACCACATTTCTGCCAGTTAGCGGCAAAAGGGAAGACAGACCGAATTCAGATACACAAACTTAACGCTTTTACCTCTCTACACAAGCTCTGAAGAATTAAACATAATTAAGGGTTAATCTGCCATTAATTTAAACAGGCTGCAGCCCTATCACTGAGGGTACCAAAGGGTTAACTCTGTAACAAATACAGAACAGCTGGTATTTTAGGGGTCAACCACGCTCCAGGCACTGCGTTCCTGAACTTGACCAACCTCTCTTAGACCGGTAAGCCACTCACACCAAACCCTCGTTTCACAGCAGTCTTCCCATTTTACACTGCAACTCTGAAGAACTAGGAAGCAATCCTGTACGTGGAGAAACTTTTGAGAGATGGGTCCTATCATTAAAAGATAATTATTTCTGACAAATTCTTCCTTTTTATTATTCCCATAAATTTTCAGTCTATTATTTTAAGAATATATGTAATCTTGAAAATGTAAAACCTCTTGAAAGTTCAGTGAAAATGGATGTGTACATCATAGCTTTGCCAAGAAGCAATACTGTAACTTAAAGGTCTGTCAGCTTTTCCTGAATTAAGTAAGTCTCATAGATTTATAGTGACAGCTGTTTAAATTGTTCATACCAAAACCACAAGCCTGGTGAAGTCTGCCAAGTTCTACAGTGTTTTCCAATGCGGCAGATAATTTCAAAAGCTTTTGAAAAAACTTTGGCAGCATTCAAACCAAAAAACGACTGCTCTGTCCAAAACTAGCCCATGTTCAAACGATGCCCTCTTCCACCATCCTCTCAGCCTTATTTCTCTTTTGATTCCCAACACAGCAATGGATGCAAAAGTGTTTGGAATGCTGTTAAAACCTGTCCTCCTACGATTCAGAACCACGCAAGATTTCTGCACAAAAGACCTCATGCTTAACTTACTTGACCAGCCTTTAATAGTGAAGCAGCATTGTGGAAAAACATAATGCTAAATACGGAAGAAACTATCTTCTTAGCTATGAGCTCCAACACACAAATGCATGCCTAGGGACTTCACTTCTTTTGAACCTGAAGATGACTTTCTGTTGATTAGCTCACTTCTATGATTTTTGCAATAATTATCTAGAACTGTGATTTTTATTTTCTTATCTCTACATCTTTTCCTATTGTTTTTCTTTAAAAAGTTAAAAAAGCAGTTTACATGATTCCATAGTACTGACAATGAAATATATTACTAAAATAATTTTTATATTAATAGGCTGAGCAGCACTTAACTGAACTGCAAACAGAAAGCATACTCCAGTGTCTCATTTTCTTCCCTTATTTCTGCTTTTAAATTAATACCATAGTAATCCTACATAGGAGTTATGAAACCCTGACATATTGGAGGTAAATGGTTTAAAACAGCATGTCAGGTAAGATTTAGCTGGGGGAAAAACCCGCAAGTCTGAAGGCCTTAGTACTAATGAAAAGTTAGGCTTCTCTTCCATTTAGAGGAGCAGAAGAGTAATCCAGTGCAGAAAGTATTTTCAAGAATAAACGTAATAACGTGCAGCAATTTGTACCACTTCAGAACACATCCCACAGCAGCAAACAACTCTTCTTTGCATACAGACATGTCCTCTGTCAGTAAAGCTGTCACCAGCCAGAGCCAACTAAACAGCTTGAATGAAACTTCATCTAGCTGAACACAGCAATGAATTTAGCCAGCCCTCTTCCTTTATTTTTTCAGTCCACCTGTATCCCTCCCTGCCCCCAACCCAAGAACCCACTTCCTGAACTCCTCAGGTAACACAGCAGGCCGTTGCTGCCCGTGCTGCTGTGATCCAGGGACTATCTCAGTGAGTACCTATACATTTACTGTTTCATGTTCACTTGAACGGTTCTATAGTAAATTCCTACAGGCTTGGGCACTTGCCCACTTTCTTGCTGCTTGTCAGTGAGGCTCCAGCCAACACGACTCCTCCAACTTGCGTAAGGAGGTAACAGACCAGCCATGGCAGGTTGCTACTAGATACAGATAACAAATCAAGAACAATGAACTCCGAGCACAGTACCATAGCAGGGGTTGCCAGTACTCTCAGAACTGCCTCCTGAGGGATACAGTTATAGCTCCATACCTCCAGGAGATTGTGAACTACAAAAAAGTCACTGAAGCACTTAAAACCCAATAAAGATAATTTACATCTTTTTCCTTTCTCACTTGCCCCTCTGAACAGCTGAGCCTTAACCGTACGAACACATGCATGTTTGTTTATAGCACCTATCCAGCGTGTACTTGATAAAGCTTTCTCCAGGCTGCAGAACGTTACATTATCAGAGTACCACCACTTTTTTTTAACCTCTTCACGTTTACTTACAGATCTTCTTCGAATCCCAGCTGCTGAATCTGAGATTTGATTTTCTGTCCTGATGTCTTTAGTATGATATTCTCAAGGAGATGAAAATCATCCTGATTGAACATCTCACCATCCTCTAATGGGCCAATAATCTACAAAAAAAAGCAGTATCAGCATTATTAGGTAACTGAAACAACATTCAAAGATGTATTAAATAAATACTCCAGCCCGGTCTCGGTGGGTATCAACTGTTTAGGCTGTTAATTAATGTCAATGGCAGCAGAGTTTAACAGATAAATCTAGCTATTTAGAGCCAAGAGTCTCAGACTAAGGCATACAATGCATGCTTACAATTTTCATTGAGTGCTTGGTTTGCAAAAGTCAGGCATATTAAATTATACACGCAATATTACATCTTGAAGGGGCAACAGGCCAATTCCAGTAGTCCAGAAGACTGCAGCAAATCCCACTCCTCTAGCCTTCAGAAGCCTAAAAGCTACCTAGACAATTCTTGCTATTTTTCTAATGAGAGAAATAAAATACCACAACGCATCTCTTCAAATTTTTAACCCATTAAAGCACACAGTAACCACTGGAACTTGTGGGGTTTTTTCATAGCTAGGAAGCAGATGACAAAAGAAAACTTAATGCTGTACACAGCTGGGTTTCATTACTTGCACTGAAATATTATTGTAACATCATTTGCCTGATCTAAGTGGCTATCGTGAAAAGAGCTGGTGGAGGAGACCGAGGCTCCTTGGTCAGGGCCAGATACAGCAGCATTTTGCCCAGTGAACTGAAGCAGCACAGCCTTTCCAGTTTATCACCCCTTTCCACCCCAGACTCAATTCACTGCCAACACGAAAGCAACTCTTGTTACTGAGAGATCTGAATTTGTACAAAACACCAACAACTAACTGCACACAGTACAAAGAAAAGGTCATGCAGGTCTGAATAAATCAAACTGGAAGCGGTCCTAAAAGGTGGCTGAGACTCTGTCGGATCCTTAGACTCTACTGCTCAAGGACTGCTGCTTTCCCCCATGTGGAATATTTCTTTTACTGTCTGCTGACTGATCTCACCCTTCCATTGCTGATCACAGCCCTCTGCCCCTTCTTCAGCTTTAGAACATCTCTGCAGTATATAGCATGGGACAGAATAAAATCCACCTTGGGAGATTCAAAGGCTTCCTTGAAAATATTGATATCCATACCCTGAAAGAAAAGAATATTTGGTATTGAAATGGGAAGAAAAGTATACCCCTGCACAGTTTTTTTAAATGCACCTTTTTTGTATCCTTTCAAGAACATCTTTATAGTTTGCTAGAATTTATCCCCAGGCCCCTTCTCTTTCTGGCCTTAAAGCTAATTCTTGCCTGTCACCTTCAAACATTATCCCAACTCCTGACGTGAAGGACCACAGCCCTAGTAATCGTTGCTGCTTAGACCAGTTGTTCCACTCTTCTGTTCTTAAGTGATTCTTGCCTTTTTTAAACCTTCTTTGAGAAATGTAATTTTTTGCCTCAGCGTTTTAAAGAGATTATAGTTCTTTCTTAACCCCCCAAGAAACAACTGACTCACTTAAACAGATCCCTGAATCTGCACTCCTTTTGACTTTCAAAGTTATGTAGCTTTGACGTGTATGAGAATTTTCTTTGTTTTCATATGGACTGTTTGATTTAGGTAAGTTTACCTTTCAGAGAAAAAAAAAAAAAAACAACAACAAAACAAAACCAACAGCAAAAGCAACAGTGTTACTCTCCAGGCTTACTGCCTCTTTTGCATATGAACATACTACACTAAAAAATTCAGTAGAAGAAAAGCAAAGTACCCTACCTTTGTAAATGCCAACAAACGTGCTTACCCCAACAGCAAATTCTAAGATGTCGGCTCCTGCCTCTAGTGCCTTTGCAATTTCTTCTTTTGCCATTTTGGTGATGAAGTTCTTGGCGTTATTTGATGTTTGTGTCTGTAGAGCTGCCCATATGGCTTTAGCAACAAGTGTATTCTGGCTATTTGGATCTTCACTAGGATTATTAATCATGCTAATTCGAACATTATTGCTGGATTTCTGTGTTTAACAGAACATGCATTAGGAAAGTTTTGCATTTCAGGTATGTGTTAAATGAGAAGAATAAATCTATTATAATAAACAATATAACAAAAGCTTTGTGTTTCTTAACCAGAAAACCAGATTCCAAATTAGGTAAATAACAGCACAAGGTTGAAAGGATGAATGAACGAGTTTTACATCAAGTATTTGGTTTATGTATAGGCACCACTGTGACAGGAATCTTCTAGACGTTACTGTGCTATATAAGGATACAGGACCATGGCCACCACTCAGAGGTCTGGCAAACAGTGATTTAGAAGGAAGCTATCAATTTTTGTGATTCAGTTATCTTCCCAGAACAAATGAGACCGAGCAAAGAGCAATGCTCATGTTCATCTCCAAACCAAAACACAGGCATCTTCAATTTAGACCCATGGGCTTAAAAGAACATCTTTTCTTTATTGTATTATCATAGTGCCAAGGGGGGATTCTGTCCTAGTGCAAGAAGGTCAGCGATGTTGCAAACCCTACAAATAAGACTGAGGCTGGAAATTAGAGACCCTGCAGAGAGAATCAATCTCCCCAGATCGTACAATGAGAAGAAGCACAAACTGTGTTTTTCTAGCCTCCACCTCCTGCTTTATTAGCACTGCTAACCCACTCAAATGAAAGAATTACCTACCTGGTGTTTAATTGCATCATACAACAATTGCCTCCCTGAAGGTTTATCAAAATCACCAACAATCCAAAAAGTAACTGGTCTAACAAAGGAATCATCTGCAATTAAAAGAAAGGGTGGGAGAAATTTGAAGGTGAAGGGAAGGAAAGTTTCAAGTTTTTCCTCATTTGTAAGAAAAACATGCACATGCAAAGATTTCAAAATAGTAAAATTACATAGAAAAGCTATGGATGAGGCTAAGCTATGAAGTCTGGCAAGACAAGAATAATAGTATTAATAATATACTAGGTTTCATTTACCTCATTCAGAAAACCCACATGGGACAGCATGCATTGTTGTTTCTAAGCTGGATTTTTTTTCATTTGTTCTGTTTGCTACCTTTTTAATTTAGGAATTTTAAAGGAACCTATATATAACTTACAGATTCCAGCTAGGTTACAGACATACCGCTTCTTCATACTGAAGCTGTTAGTTCACAAAATCAGTTTTGTATAGAGAAAAAAGTGCTGAACCAAACATGCATTTAAACACCTTTCTTCATTTCCTGCTGTAGGTTCTAAAGCCAATATTAGAAAGGAACCAGAGAATTCCCAGAACAACAACAACATATGAAATGCTAAAGTATGAGTTACCATAGATCTCCTTGGAAGACATTCCTGGTCAAAAAGCAGAAAGGAAAGGGGGAATGGAGAGAAGAGATATTAATAATTTGATAGTAATCCCAATGTATATCAAGAAGCTGCAGCACTGTACTGGGCATAATTGAACCACTGAAGTTCAAGTCCAACAAGCAACAGGTTTATGCTCATTTTATTAGAATAAGCTTTGACTTTTTCTTCCCCTCAAATAGACTGATGCTTTATTTTCATGCTACAGCACTGACTATAGTACATATTACCAGTTCCACACCATACCGTGAAGGCATTGTTCTGAAGACCGTTTGCAAAAACTGCCATGCCATTGACTTGGATGTTGACCATTTCTGTTATCTTCCCTCTTTAAAAACTAGCATGACAGTGCTATTTCAGTACTGTTTCTGAGTCAGCAATACGTATAACTTTCCTATTATTTCAGAAACGAAATGTGCCACAGCATTACTGTCATCAGATACCAGTTATTAAATATATGAAGTGATAGAAGAGGCAGTGAGCCAAAACTGTCAAGCCATGGGATTGCAAATTAATGCACACTTTCAAATGAGCCTGCGGACCTGTAGGTTTAATTAATATTTTACAAAGCAAAAACAAGAAACTTGTTCAGATCTAAGTGACTGAGCATGAACCAAGGGCAAATACAAGACAGAAGGAGCAATGGGAACATTTAAGGCAGTACAAGCAGGTGGCAGTGCCTGGAGATCGTACTGGTGACACTTATGAGAGCCAAGTAAAGATGACAGACAGGAACAAGAGGAATTGGTTGAAATGACAGCAGCTTATTTATGACACCTAACTGAAATGGATATACAAAAGGTCTGATTAAGCTCTGTATTATGTCTGTGCATGCATTTCTTACATTGAGAAGTACAGGTGAGTTCTAACACTAACGGGAGACTTTATAACTGTAATAAAACAATACTATCATTGAAAAAGCAGTACATGCACTGGCGCAATAAAAATCCAGTACGGACCACATTAGGTGTTGTCTTATATAATGGACAATAACAATTTTCTTCTCAATCCATGTAACTTTTAGTAATTTTGAATTATGAGACAGAGAGCTATAACCCCTTTTGTATTTTTCTAGTCAGTGTCACTGGAGGATCAGAGTTTACACACCGCTGCATTTCTGGTGGTCATTTGCAATATAGCAAGAG
>VYZV01018514.1:0-13977 GCA_013401275.1 Pandion haliaetus | reverse complement strand
CCCTCCTGCCTGTGTATGTTGAGAACTGCTTTTTTCCACCTTGCTGCTTCTCGCTCTGTTAGTAATTTAGCTGCAACTCACCTGTGAATGAAGGAGTGCTGTTTCATTCTAGCCCCTGTTGCCACGGTGCTGAATGGGGTTTCATATTCTGTCTGTGAGCACAATAAAGCTAGGCAAGTGTTAAAAAAGAGCGAACTGGAAGGGCATGAAAATACATGAGGAAGCAATGGAATAGTTTGAATTTTTTTTCCTCTAAGAGGGAGGAGAGAGATGATGTAACAGATAAAAAGAAAACAAAAAAACCAAACCCATAAAACACACCATACCAAACCAAATGAAACGGGCCCGATGTTTTAACTTATGTACAGAGCAAACTGGCTATGAAGTCCTTGATGTGCCCCAGGACTGTCAGTTCCTTGTGTTCCCTGGTTTGCTGCAAGCCCCGGGCTCCAGTAACCTGTGCTGGATACCTGCCGGTCCGCTCCATGGCTCCACATGAGAGCAAAGCCAACAGTGCTGTTGCTTAGAAACCAAGGTGTAAAAAAGTAGCTGACAGCATGGCTTGCTCCCTGCTGGCTGTGGGGTTAAAGACCTCAAAGCCAGAGGAGCTCAGCAGCTCCCAGAGGTATCTTTTCCTGTAGGACCAGTTTCCACAGCAAAGCTCCACTTCCATGTTTTATTCCTACCATTGAGATGAAGCTTCTTTCTCACCTGTCTCATGAACTAGGGATGCGATGTCCCTTCCGTGCACGTTGGCAGACACTACTTGCATTTGAATGCTCTCATGTGTTGTTTGATCAAGCAGACTCAGGAAGCAGGTAAGAGAGATGAGCCCATGGCTTGTATCCTACCAAAGAGAGTAGGGATGCAAGCTGGAGGAAATCAAGCGCACTCTCTTTATTTTTTTTTTACACAAGGCCTTTGCTGTTCTGGATAGCAGAACTAGCAATAGTGAAGTGCATGTGGGAGAGAAACAGGATGGATTTCTATGTGGTATTGAGTCAGGAAAGCAATTGCTTTGCAGCGTTCTGGAAGATCAGCAGTCAGCCCCAGCCCTGAGCCCTCTCTTCTCCCAGCTGCACAGCGGCAGTTCCCTCCGCCTGCCCTGGTGTGCCATGTGCCCTGGCCCCTGACCATCTTGAAGGCACTGGGCTGGGCCCGCACTGCATTTGTCAGTGTCTTTCCTGTCCTGAGGAGACCAGAATGGGACACGGGAGTCCGCATGAAGTCTGAAAAGTGCCAAATAAGAAAGGAGAACATTTTTGGGATTTTAAAACAGGTTTTATTGGGGTTTATTGATTTTTTTAATTGGTTTTTATTGGGTTTTTTAACTGTTCGTTGCCCAATCTTGCCAAAACTTCTTCCCGTCAGAACTCAAGGCTTGTGCCTCTCCAAAGAGCTGTCTCTCCATCTTGAATGTTTCCAGGGATGGGGTATCTACCTTCTTTGATGACCTGTTGCTATACTCTGCGCACTGCCAGGGTAGGTTTGGCTTCATCTGTACCCACCCGTTCAGTAGCTGAGGCGAGAGCTAGCTGAGGACAGCCACCCCCCACTGGCTTTGTCATCCTCAGAGTGACAAAATGCCACCTCCAAGCCCCAATAACCTGGGTGGCATCTCAGGGGAGTCCAAGAGGCTCTGGCAGTGTCTGGCAGTGTCCAGTGGTGCTCGGCGTCCTCTGGTGACCTCTGGTGGTCTCCAGTGGTCTCTGATGGTCTCTTTTGGTCTCCAATGGTCTCTGACGGTCTCCAGTGGTGTCCAGGAGTCTCCAGTGGGCTCCAAGGGACTTCTCCTGGTGCTGCAGTGCTGCTGGCCAGAAGATGGCAACCCCTCTCCTCGCCTCTTCCCCGGGGCTGAGGGTGGAGGAGATGGCCCCCCTTGATGAGGGGCAGGCGTGGGGGGTGGGATAGCAGGGCTCATCTGCAGCTGTCAAGCTGGGTGATCGTCCTGATGAGCCTGCTGAGCAGATGGACCTGGCTGTGGATGGCCCACTTATGGCTGGCATCGGCTGCGGAGCTGGCTGTTTGGAGGCTTCCTGAGAGCCCCCAGTGGTGTTGCGGCACTTTGGGCACCAAGGTGCTGGAGGAACCCTGGGTATGGTGGTATAGTGCCCCATCAGCCCTGCGCAAGGTGGATCTACCTCCATTGGTTTTTCCCGCTCTTGAGGTGGATCCACTTCCATGGGCTCATCACCATTCTGTGGTGGGTAGACCTGCATGGGCTCGACTGCCCTGCCACTGGTGTTGCTCCTCCCATCAGCCTTCTTGCTTTTTTTGGGCTGTGGAGGCATCCTCAGTGGTTCCAAGAACCTCTCCTGTCACTTCCCACTGACCGTGGGCTCTTGCCTCGCTTCGCTGGGTCCTCCTCTGCCAAGCAGGCTTGGTGTCAGAATCTCTAGCTGCAGAGCAAGCTGTGGGCCAGCTGCAGGGGTGCCAGCTTGTGTAACGGAAGGCTGGTGATGTCACCAACGGAAGTTGCTGTGGCTGGTATGGTGACCCATGAGGGCCCATCACGGGTGGCCATTTTGCTTGCCAGAGAGAAAGGCTGCCCCTCGGGCACCGGGACTGCCCTCCAGCTGCCCTTGTGTGCCCTAGGCTCCATCCTCTCCTCGTGCCCGGCCTGGGGTCCCCTCAACAGGACAGTGGCCAGTGTCCCGGGAGGGTCGGGGAGTGTCCATTACTCTCCAACTGCTGGGTTCCCTGCAAGTAGCATTGTCCCCACACCTGAGAGCAGCAGAGGGGAGGAGAGGGCCTAGCGTCCTCCAGGCTGCTGTGCAGGGGCAACAGGAGGAGTCCATTGCAGGGCCACCGAGGGAGGTCCTTGGGGCCTGGAGGTGGGGTTTTCAGTCCGAGGATGGGAAGGCCCATGGGGGATTGCTGTTCCCAGCTAGTTCTCACCTCAGCTACCAAATGGGTGGTTGAAGATGAAGCCAGAGCTGCCCAGGCATTGCTCAAAGAATAGCTGCAGATCAGTCGTGCAGAGCATGCAGGACCGATCTGATCTTGGCTACGGGCTCTTCAGGGGAGTGCTTAGGGTGAAGGGTGCGTAGGTGTTTCTCTCCCATCAAGTGATTCCCACGTACAGTGTAAAAGCTGTTGAGAGCACAACATCAGTTAAGGAGTAAAGGGAGGTGTTTTTCCTTCCTCCACAGTGACTCAATGAGAAGCAGTCTGCAAACAGAAATCTTGCTGACTGTGGCTGGAAGAAGGAAAACGAAGCTGGCTGTGAAGATGTTTCTGGTGATGGCCTGCTGTGCCTGTGCTGCCGTGGTGACAGCACATCCCAATGTGCCCCTTTGTCCTGTGTCGTTCCAGTCCTTTGCTTTCATAGCCTCTATAGGTACAGAAGGCAATACCAACTTCTAAACTGTGCACTGGTGTCATGGGGGAAGGTGTCATCTCTCTGCTGTTTACTAGTTTCCTTTCTCCCTTTGGCTCGTGCTTCTTTGCCAAGGCCACTGTGCAGACTGCATCTTTAGAAGATTGTTTGTCTTTTCTTTGTGTTAGATTTTTACTAGCTTTTACGTGACAGAGAATGATGGTGCAGGTGGGGAGGAAGTGCTGATGAGCACTGTCATTTTGCTGTAATGAAAACCGTTCTGGATGATGGAGATCTCAGGACACCGTTTCTATATTCCCACCATACTTGTTGCCGTGATGCCATATGAGCAGCAATAAAATAGGAGATAGGTTAGGTAGTAATGGTCAGAGGGCAGCTTGTCTCTAGGACATTTCCTTGGCCTGAGTTGATAGGCAAGTAATCTTTATGGGAAAATGTTCTGATATGACCATGCTTGTGAATGCTTAGCCCGGTGCAGCTGTGACTCTGGAGGAGATTAACTCAAGGGTGTGCCTGCCTCTATCACCTTGATATTGCTGATGGATTATAGAGGTATAACCTCCTTCCTTTTTCATCAGATTGCATTATTTCTTCTTTTCTTGGGTACAGTTGCAGGTTACCTATTTTATAAAGCCTTGGATAATTTTTCTTGAGTCCAGTTATTTAATGAATTGCTCAGGACAATTACAATTTCAGTGAATTGACTTTGGTTCTTCATGAACTTCTTCCTGAATACAAAACTGTGTTTACATCATTGGGAATAAAGGAGAAGAAGATATACTGCAGAAATACCAGGGTGTTCTCTGGCTTTACGGTCCCACTGGTAACACTGGAAGTGAAAGCTGAATTCGCCTGCCTCTTCCACCGTATCTCAATAATAATATTGATAAAGCCCATGTACTCAGTGCTACACTTCTGCACAGTTTCACAGCAACATACAGACATCTGAAAGTAGTGCAGGCTCTTCTCTTACCTCATTTCTTCTTTGAGATAGTAAAATATATTTTCTGAAAGATAGAGAAGATGAAACTTTTTTATTTGACTTGCTTTTCTGCTTTTTCCTCTGCTTTTACACATACTATGCTTCTCTGATATAAAGGTGCTAGCCCAAATTAAAGACAGATCACTCTGTAAGTGTGTCATGGAAAACATGAACAGGCTTTTGTTTATTATTAGCATCATTAAATATAGTCCAGTGACACCTCAATGGAAACACCTCTTGCAAACAGTTTCTGGGGACTATTTAGCCAGGGCTGCTGTGCAGCATGCAGACTGCAGCACCCTAATGTGTTGTGTAGACTTTGAAGACAATTAGAGAAACAAAATGCTAAAGCTGGCCAGAGCAAAAAGTAACACCTGTGTGTATCCCAGGCTCCTGATACCAAAATTCATGGCCTGTAAAGAAATACACTCTAAGACTCGTTTTGGAGTTTTAGAAAGCAGGCATTCTTCATTGCAGCTCTGGATGCATGGGGGTCTAATTCCACCTAGCGTGCATGCCACAGCTTCAGCACAAATAGGTTATATAGAGTAAGTAACGAATTGCATATTAATCAGATTAATATACATATCCATAAAAGTTCTTGTAACTTATTATCATAGTACTGTCTACATCTGGTCATGCGCAATGGTCTTTCATCTGAGTCGAAGGGCTGCTTTTATGTCCACTGACCCATTTGGAATTCTGTTGGCTGACCTTGAAGTCTTTATTCTTCGTCGTTGTTCTTTGATCTTGGAGCTTAACGTAGTTTCAGTCACATATGGTCAGTTTTAACATTGTTCTTTATCTAATGTACAGGAACACCCAGTCATAAGAGCAAAGAACTGCAAAACTTATGAGTAACTACCTCTATGAGTTAATTACTTGGCTACACTCTTGTCTATTGTTTCAGTCATAGTGTTAATATATGATTTCTCATAATTATTTACCAAATCTCACTTCTACAGTCATCTAGCAGAAAAACAGTTTCCATGGCTGGTACAAAATATTAAAACCATAAAAATATTTAGACATACCATACAGAATGTATGGACATATGCTATCACTCAGATGTGACTGAGAAGCAAAACCAAGAAAAGGAAAAATAACCTATGTTCAATTCTCTCTGTAATGTGTTTCAGCCTTAGCTCAACCTGGCAACAAATACACAAACCTATCATCCTCTAGTGTATGTCTTTTGAGATTTTCTCGCATGCATTACCTATGTCCAGTAAATTATCTATGTCCACACACCATTCAGTCACCTGCTGTTTTGATGCCTGATGTTTGAAGTGACAAATAAGAACTCTTCAGTCTTAAAATGCTTTCTTTTTTAATGTCTCTGAAGTTTTTTTCCTCTCTGTTTCAGAGGAAACAATGTTCAGAAATATGTGCAGACGTCAGAGAATGTACATATTCCAGATTTACACCTATGAAAGAGAAACTAGAATTTGTGTGCATGTACAGTTTTTTGTACATGCTGGGGACTGAAGTCAGTGACTCATTCGCTTGAGCTGAGTCCTTTGCTTTTGTATTCCTACTGTAATAAGCTATGCACAAAGTATCGCATGCAGTCCGTTATGATGGAGTTGCACTCCAGAGGATGTAGTGAAGTGTCTGCTGTTCCCCAGGAATAATCCCAAGCACTAATTGTTCCCACAGCCAAA
The DNA here is from genome assembly GCA_013401275.1 of Pandion haliaetus. Taxonomy (NCBI): domain Eukaryota; kingdom Metazoa; phylum Chordata; class Aves; order Accipitriformes; family Pandionidae; genus Pandion; species Pandion haliaetus. Next base: position 7,991 of record VYZV01018514.1, on the reverse strand, counting down.
TGACATGTGGCATCTGGTTTAGGATCTAATGTAGCGCTATAAGAAATGACTCTTCTGCTACCAGAGACAAGGAGCTTACTGTGTGCTTTGCTTTCCTTGTTAGAATGCTTTCTTTAACTTTGTTTTTTGCCTTGGGGTTTTTTTTCCTTTTCCTTAGTTTCCACCCCACCTCTCCTGCAGGATACAACCCATCTCAACGTGCATATATTAATGTAGTTTGAAAATGAGCTCTAGAGGTCATCAGTCCTAACCTACTGCTCACAGCAGAGCTAGCTTCTAACATGCATAGTATGTTCACATGTGGTAAAGGAAGGTAAGGGACATTTTCCGATTTCCAGAATTTCTCGCATCGATACCTTATCCTTACTAAAGCTGCACAGTTGTTCAGTTCATCACTTTCACAATATTTATGCAAGGAACTTGGATGTGCTGGATGGAATGCAAGACTTTAGTTTCAGAAGGCATGTTGGGGCCACTGGTTTAATTTTTCACTGGTATGAAGACAAATACTTGTGGAAAAAATTGTACAAGAAAATAGAAAAAAGCCTTCATTTATCTTGTTCACTAGTTATTTGCAATGTGGAAAAATGTTTTGGGTTTTTTTTTTTCAAATTTAAATAGTCTGCATAGTGGTAATTTTTTCTAGTCTCAAAGGGAAGAAAAAATTGTCTGGTTTACCTTTACATGGTTCATTTGCCTTTGTCATGCTCCGTGTTATTTACAAGCTCTCTCACTGGTTTTGTTCCAGGCTTCTTTTTTCTTCCGTTTTCTTTTCAATTAAAAAATCTTCTTTCCCTCTAATCATATTCAGTGCCTGAAATCTCTTTAGTTTTCCTGTTATTTCCTTCCTCAGGATGATGCCTTGGAATGAATTTGTTATACTTTACCTTATGGACTAGAATATTTTGGGTTCTCTCACAGACATAACACTGAAAGAGAATTTGGAATGACTCTGATGTTTATTTCTTAGAGGATTGGTATACAAACATGATGTGTAGGAGCAACTTCCAAGGCTGACGCACTTTTTTGCTTGTTGCATTCTTTCCTTTATTTAACTCTGTTGTTCAGCTGTGATTATTACTTTCTTTGGTATTTTTTTCTGATTAATCTTTATAATTATTAGGAAGTACCGTGTGATTTCTTTGTGAATCCAGACAATGAGGTGCAAATGGTAAAGCTTAAGAGTTCTTTCTCTTATACTGTCAAGAATTACAGGAGAGTATTTCCTGCAGCAGACCTGTGAAACCACAGAAGTGCAGGACTTCCTGTCACATCTGTTTGTACCAAAGGGAAGTGAGAACCTCCTCTCCTCTAGACTACTGTGATTAATAAGCAGACCATCATGAGCTCTGAAAATGATAACCCCTTTGGAATGAAAGACCATAAACTCTGGGGAGGGAAACAAGCTCATTAATACTGTCTTTGCTTTGTATCATTTTCTTGGAAACGCATTCATTTGTTTTGTTAGATTTAGAAACACTGCTCTTTGCTCTTCTTTTTCTTTCTGTATGCATCAGTCCTTTTGTTTATATGCCAGTGACTTGCCTTAGTAGCTAATTCTTCATATTTATTATGTTTGGGAAAGACAATCATGCCTCATTACCCTTTTTTTGCTTCCACTCTGGAAGCCAGTACTTGTTCTTTCATGCCTTCTTCCCGTGCTATCCTCCACCCCCTATCATCATAAAGAGTTGGAAGGTTTTGTTCTGGATTGTTTTTGCCAACCCTTTAGAAATTAAAAACATTCACATTTCCTCCCTCTTTTCACCTGAGAAGGTGTCCTGCTGCTTTCTCAATAGTTCTTGATGGCTTTGTTCTTTAAAACTAGCTCTCTGTTCTCAAGATGAAGTCCATCACAGACTAGTGAAAGGTAGTATCACTGCTTTGACTGAGATTGCATCCATTCTCTGCAGGCTCTTTCCCATCTTGTTTGCTTTTCCTTGCAAGGCTGTAGCAGAAAAAAGGGCCTAAAAGGTTCCAATTAGTTACCTGCTATTACCCTCCTGTTACTCACAAGCCTATTTTGACTTCGTGCTGCCTACACTGATTAATTTCTTACTCACTGTTCACAACTGTAATCCCAGTCTGTATTCTGAGTGTTCTTCCTCAAATGCTGTTACGATATTTAATACCTCTTCTCAGGTGTATTACACCCTATTTGAAAACCTACATTAGCTGAACTTGTTCAACAAGTGATGTTTTGATGGGGCATGCAAGTTAGCACTTTTCCTGTGTGTGTCTTAAGAGATGAGGTAGGAGACCTGAAGCACAGGGCTCATTGCCTTACTGATGTTTTAAGACGTGGGTCATAAGATCCTGTTGGAATGAGACTTGTCAGATGGTGCCCAGAACATCTGAAGTGGATGCATTAGACTAGCTGGGCATATCCCGTAGTTCTGCATGCATAATGTAGGTTTGCTCTGCTTGTTCCTGAGCTCTTGTGCCTGATTTTTTTCTATTATTTGCACTCTCTCCTTCTGGGAAGTGGCAGAACGTGGTTGAGGAATGGAAGTCCAGATCTAGATGTGTAGCCTGGAAACCCTAGTTCCTTTTTTCCCTCATTGCATTGCCAGAAGTGGTTGTTTGAAAGTTGAAATCATGTCCTTCATCAACTATAAAGCATTCCTTATTCACAAGTCATACCTGGAAACAGAATCATCACAGATTTCTCCACCGCCACCGCTGTTCATTCCTGTCCTGGACCAATTGTGTAGAAATGAGAAAATAGTTTAGTTTCTGTGTCTGCTCATTTCTTGATCTCTTCATCCTTCTCTCTCTTTTCTCTCTCAAAAAAAAAAAAATCTAGAGCTACCTTGATTATGGTCAGTGGCATTGTGCAAAATATCTCTGGCCAATTTTTTCAAACTGTATCTTTAATGTAAGGGTCTTTAATACTGAGACTTGCTTCATTCTTCATTCGTTATGCAGAGGTGGCTGCAAAAGGCAGGACAAGAGCTGGACAAGTCATGGTGTGCAGAGCCTCACAGTTATCTGTGCTTCCCCTGCATGTGGTCAGCAGACCACATCCCCTATCACTCGCAAGCATCTGGAAAAACTGAGAGATACAATGGACTGTTAAAGACTATGTTGAGAGTGCTGGGCGATGTGGCATGGAAGCATTGGGATACAAATTTACCAGAAGCCACTTGGCTAGTTAACACCAGAGGATCTGCTAACTGTCCTGGTCCTGCCCAAAGAAAACCTCTACATACTGTGGGAGGAGATAAGGTCCCTGTAGTGCACATGGGGAACTGGCTGGGGAAGGCAGTGTGGATTGCTCCTCCCATGGGAACAGGCAAACCCGTTTGCGGGATTGTCTTTGCTCAAGGACCTGGGTGTGCTTGGTGGGTAATACAGAAGGATGGGGAGACCCAGTGTGTGCCTCAAAACAATTAACCTTGGGTGAAAAATAATCTGTGATGTGAGTTGTATGTTGTAGGAAGTAAATGTAGCAGGGATGACCGGAAACACAGAAGAGTGAACTTTTCAAGGAACCAGACGAGTGCAACGGTGACCCAAACCAAGCCAGTGTTGGTGCCCAACAATCGAACATACTGCTTCTCCTGTCCTGGCCACTCATCCTGACAGATGGGGCGCAAGTAATAGCCTGTGTGTGAACATCTGGAGGAGTGGAAAAAGCCCATGGAATATCTGTCTGTTAAAGGACAGGGGATAGCAGTTAATAAGAACGTATAAATCTATGTTGGGTATAAAGGTGGTTTCAGTTGTAAGTGTTGATAATAAGGGATTTCAGTAATAAGATNCTGGGGCTGGGCAAGATCTTGGGAGGGGACATAGCCAGGACAGCTGACCCAGACTAACCAAACAGATACTCCATACCATATGACGTCAGCTCAGCTATAAAAACTAAGTAAAGGGAGATGGAAGGGGGAGGCATATAATCTTCCAGAGCAACCACTATGTGTACTGTAGCCCTGCTTCCCAGGAAGTGGCCAGACATCGCCTGCTGATGGGAAGGACAGAATAACATCATTGGTTTTCCTTTGCTTTTGCACCCAACCTTTGCTTTCACTTTATTAAACTGTCCTTATCTTGACCCATGAGCCTTTTGTTATATTTTCTCTCCCCAGTCTAGCTGAGGAGGGGGAGTGATAGAGTAGCTTTGGTGGGCACCTGGCGCCCAGCCAGGGTCAACCTACCACAGGCAACCACTGTGGTAAAGGTATTCTCTAAATGTAATAAATTTAAGCATTTCATAAAAATAGTTACAGCATCCACTGCATCTAGAGCCTTTGACTCTGATGCACTTGATGTGAACAGCACTCCTGGTGTGCTACCAGTGGAAAACAAGACATAAAATGATTGATTGACTCAGAGGAAAATGATGAAAAGCATCCAAGTCATTTAGAAATCTAAGTCAAAAGTGACTTAAGCATTGAAAAACAAGGCTTCGATAGGCAATTAGGAAAATAAAACATCAGGGCTTTCTCGATTGTTTCTATAAATGATAAATAAATAACAAAATGTACATCTTGGGAGGTTGTGTTCCCTGTTCTCCTCATGACTGATTGATGAAGACTTTTAGTTACTGGAAATTAGTGACTTCTGTAATACTTCAAATACTTCTGTATTTGAGGCTCTGCTACCCAGGTCAACTGAGCTGAAAATACACACCCTGGTCGTATGTGCATACCTGTCCGTGTATCATCAAGTTCCACTTGAAGAACTTTGCTTTTCTTGAGGTTTCCCTCCCTCTCTTCCTCATACATTGCTCTTTAAGAAGGGCACATATTTCTCCTTGCTCTGCCTTAAGCCTTATTAGCTCCTGAAACCATTTTGGTGAAGTTCAATTCATTTAGATGAAGCTTCAGGAAAAACACTCGTTCAGCTTTTGTGTATCAGCCAGAGAAGCTGCTTTAAAACAACTGGCTTTCCATTTACAATGGAATGCATGTATTCTGGCTTCCTGAGCATTGTTATGGTGTTATAATGGTGGAAAAAAGGAAGGTCCCAAAATATTTCTGTGTAAAGTTGCTGAAGACAAATTGCTGTACAGAGTGATGCATTTTGATGAAGGAAAAAGGAGGAGGAGGAGGCAACAGGATGCCACAGGAGGCAAGAGAAGTAAGAAAAATATGAGGCAACAGGGGACACAGGAGGACACCAGAGCTAAACCAGGAAGAAGCAAAAGGAGGCAACAGTATGCCATAAGATGCATGAAGAGGAAACAGGATAAAACAGGAAATGGAGGAGGTGGAGGAGGTGGAGGAGGATGGAGGAATCAGTGGAGGCAACAGGAGAAATAGGAAACAACATGATGAGGGAGGGGGCGACTGGAGGCAACTGCAGGCATCAGGAGGCAAAAGGAAAAGGCGTCTTCCTCCTTCTCGGGCCTCCTCTTGCCTTTTATTGCCTCTTCCTCCACTTGCTTCAGGGTTCTGCTCTTGTCTCCTGCTGCCTCCTCGTTCCTTCTCCTTCTTCTCTTCCTCTTCCTTTGGCCTCCTTTTGCCTCAACATCCTCTTGCCTCCTCTTACCTTCCTCTTACCTCCTCTTACCTTTTCCTTCTCCTCCTGTTTACTCTCTTCACCTCCTGGTGCTGCATCTGGCTCATGTGGCCTCCTGTTGCCTACTTCCCCGTTTGTTCCTCCTCCTCCCCTCCCCCGCCTCTCTTTCTTCCTCTTGCTTCTTGTTGCCTTCTCTTGCCTCGTCCTCCACCTCCTGCTCTTGGTTCCTCTTGCCTCCTGTTCCCTCCTCCATCTCATCCTGCCCTTGCCTCCTCCTTTTCTTCCTCCTAATATTGCTTCCTTTTGCATCTTGTTGCCTCCTCTTGCCTCCTCCTCCTCCTCTTGCCTCCTGTCTCCATGTCTTCTTGCCTTCTTGTGCCTTTCCTTGCCTGCTCTTCCGTCATTCTCCTGGGACCTCCTCTTGCCTCCTGGAGGAGAAGGGAACATGAGGAGGAGGAGGCCAAGCACAAAATAGGTAGCAACAGGAGGCAAGAGGAGAAAAGAGGAGGAGGAGGGCACACCAAGGGTCAACAGAAGGCAGCCAAAGGAGGAGGTGGAGGAGGAGGAAGAGAGGTGGAGGAGGACGTGAAGGCAACAGGAGGCAGCAGAAGGCAACAGTTGAGGAGAGGAGGCCTACGAGATGGAGAAAAAGACAGAGGCAACAGGAGGCAAGAGAAGGCAAGAGGGTTTTAAGAGAAAGAGGTGCCATGAGACAAAGGTTGGCAAGAGGAGGAGGAGTAGGCAACAGGAGGAGGAGGAGGCAACAGTGCGGGGAAACAAATGGAGGCAAGAGGAGGACACAGCAGGACACAGGAGGTAAAGGAGGTAGCAGGAAAAGAAGGAGGAGGAGCCAAGAGCAGGCAACAGAAAGAGAAAAAGGAGGAGACCACGGGATGCCAGATGAGGTAACAGGAGGCAAGCGGAGGAGGAGGAGGAGGCAATGGAGGCCACAGGAGAAGGAAAAAACAGGAGGCAAGGGTAGGACACCAGAGACAAAAGCAGGAGGAGGCAACAAGAGGCAACAAAAAGAGTAAAAGGAGGACACAATAGGATGAAACAGGAGGTAACTGGAGACAACACTAACAAAGAGAGGAGTAGGCAACAGGATGCTCTAGGTGGCAACAGGAGGAGGAGGCAACAGTGTGGGGGGGAAATAGTGGAGGCAACAGGAGGATACAGCAGGACACAGGAGGTAAAGGAAGAGGAGTGTCCTGGTTTCATCTGGGATAGAGTTAATTGTCTTCCTAGTAGCTGGTACAGTGCTATGTTCTTGAGCTAGGTATGAGAAGAATGTTGATAACGTACTGATGTTTTCAGTTTTTGCTAAGTAATGTTCAGTCTACAGTCAAGGTTTTTCAGCCTTTGATGCTCAGCCAGNTAGTTTCTTCTTTTCTGTTCTATTAAACCGTTCTTATCTCAACCCACGAGTTTTAGTTCTTTTCCTGTTTTTCTCCCCCATCCCACTGGGTGTGGGGGGGAAGTGAGTGAGCAGCTGCGTGGTGCTTAGTTGCTGGCTGGGGTTAAACCACGACAAGGAGGCAAAAGGAGGCAGCAGGAAAGGAAGGTTGAGGAGCCAATAGGAGGGAACAGGAAGAGAAAAAGGAAGAGACCACAGGATGCCAGATGAGGTAAGAGGAGGCAAGTGGAGGAGGATGAGGAGGCAATTTCAATTTGGAAATAGGCTGTGTAGAAAATGAGAGAGTGATGAGATGTTTACGTGTTGTGGCAAGTGCTGATCCCCAGGTCTGCCGGGCCTGTGAATGGGCTGCAAAGGGAAGGTGAAGGCCAGCAACAGCTTTCAGCCCTGGCATCTTCCATGTGGGAGAACTAGCTGGACGTTTTCAACTTGGAAATAGGCTGCGCTGAGAATGAGAGAGAGTGATGAGATGTTTAGGCTGTATGGCATGTACAGTTCCCCAGGTCTGCCGGGCCTGTGAATGGGCTGCAAAGGGAAGGTAAGGGCCATCAGCAGCTTTCAGTCCTAGCACCTTCCTTGTGGGAGAACTAGCTGGATATTTTCTATATTGGAAATAGGCTGTGCAGCGAATGATAGTGATGAGGTGTTTAGGTTACTGGGCAAGCACAGATCACCAGTGCTGTTTTGCCTGTGAATAGGCTGCAAAGGGAATGTGGTGTCCAGAAAGAGCATTCAGTCCTGGCACCTTCCTTGTGCAAGAACTAGGTGGATGTTTCCTATGTTGGAAATAGGCTGTACAGACAATGAGAATTATGAGATGTTTAGGTCACTAGGCAGGCACAGATGCCTAGTTGTTTTCCCTCTGAATAGGCTGCAAAGGAAGGTGAGGGCGAGAAAGAGCATTCAGTCCTGGCACCCTCCATGTGGGAGAACTAGCTGGAGGTTTTCAATTTTAGAAATACGCTGTGCAGAGGAGATTTATGAGATGTTTAGGTGCAGAGGCAAGTGCAGATCCCCAGTACTTTTGGGCTTGTGAAGAGCCTGCTGTTTTGGGTTTGTGTGGTGGGTTTTTGTGTTGTGGGGGAGGGGCCGCAGGGGTGGCTCCTGT
>VYZV01018513.1:7244-17990 GCA_013401275.1 Pandion haliaetus | reverse complement strand
CCACCACATATATTTAGTGAAATATTGCCACAAGCCAATGCATTGCAGCTTATATTATTGAAAAGCTCATTGAAGAAAAGCTGTTAAACACAGTCCAAACCTTTACAAAGAGCTACTGAATTATTCTCTTAAATTGGAGCAGGCTTACAGTACATTTTATTGTAGAGGATACACTAGCTCATAAGAGCACCTGTCACTAACATTTTCGTTTTACATTAGCACTATTATAGATTTTTTTTAAATGAATAAATGACAACTGGAGAAAAATTTCAAGAAATTGGAGAGAAAACCTGTTTTTGAACACATATGATAATTAACATACCTGAAGTCTCATAACCAGGATTATTTTTTCAAGTTGTATGACATACTTAATAGCTTGTTTTTCTTTTTCCCTAGTATAGAGATAAAAATTTAACAAAGAATATTTTGCTCAACAGAATTCAATAGAATGAAAATCACTTTGCATGAGAATTTCACTAATATTAAAGAAGGAGTTTCAATTATTACTTTAGTATGCCTAATCTGAACTATTTCACAGTTATGAATGAGTTTGTTTCCATAGTAATTAATGTTTCCAGCATCTACAGTCCATTTTCCATCTGCATGACTTTTCGTCAATCTCTGGTAATTTTGTCTTGGGATGGACAATCAGATTTCTTAAACAGGGAATGCAATTCCCTTTAACATTATCTGCCATTACGAGCTTTTCACAGGCTTCTTCTGGAATCCACTCTTACCAAATAAAGGGTGAAAAGAAAGAATAAAAAAGGTAACAGAAAGATAAAAATCAAAATCTCACAAGACAGCAATGATACTGACTATGATATGACTAAGAAGTTTTTATTTCTATAATGAATCATGACATGATCTGTGATAGAAAGCACATTGACAATAATATATTTTACCTGTTTCCTCCAGTGTATTTGCTTTCACGTTTAAAACAATGATTCTATGTCTTGCCAGCAACTGTCACATCACCGCAACTGAGATTATTTAAGTTTTCTCTTATGATTAAATAGGAGATATCTGTGGCATCTTTGTGGTAATAAGGATGTCACATGATGCCTCTATTATTAGATGGAAAAAAAGCAAAGTATCATCCTTCATTATACTGCTGCAGAAAGTTTTCATTCATAACTGTGTGATACTGTTGAAATAAAGAGAAAGTCTGGGCATGTCTTTTAACACACATTTCTTTGCTCATGATAATGCTGTTCACACATAAGTAACTAGGCTTCCTCCACAATTATCGTGGTTTTAGGTGCTATTGCTGTGAGTTTGTTGTACTTCCTTCAAATCCTCTTCCCGTTATGCTTCTGGTGAACATTAACATATTACTCTTTGAACTCTTAATATTTCTTTAGTCAACCACACTCTCCCAGAACCAGACCAGAAGGGCTTTTTTCAATTTAATTTATTTGCAATTCCCTAATTTCCATGGAACTTCATGCATATTCCCAGTACTTAGCAGAGGTCTGTTCCTTTTTGCAGAGAATGGGAGGTTCTTCCAATTCTAACCACTAATTACATTGTTTACAAGACTATCCATCATCCCAGATGTCAGAAGTATGGGGCATACACAAAAACATGAGGGGTGCCTAAATGAGCTGGTATAGACTGCATACAAACAGTAATGCAATACTGGATTGATGATATGTCCATGCTGTCAATTACTGGTATGAAAAGGTTTGAGAGATAGATTAAATGTGCCTTGATTTTAAAAGAGGGTTTCTTTTACACCAAGTAGAAGAAGAATCTTTCAAAACACCAAAGCTTTCAACAATCCGTTATCCCCAGATTGATTACCAACTAAAGGATTTCTGTGGGTATTTTACATCTTGTTGCCTGAAATATTAATTAAGTGTATTTACTTAGGAATCTGCATGGCCTTGACAGCAATTAAAAGTATTAGAGAAGGAAATGTGTAATGCAATTGCTAACTCTTAAGTACTAGTGGATTTTTTAGCAATAGTGTGGGAAGAAAACAAACAATTTTTGCCTGCTAGCTTGACAGTTGATGTCAAAGACATTTCTGAAACTTTTCCTATTTTGCTGTTTATGAATCAATATTTTTCATAAATTATTAAAATTCCTCATAAATTTTTCCCTATGTTTGGCTTTTGCATCCCTTGGTTGGGTTCCCAAATGCTCACCAACTGAGTTAGTACTTAAATACAAATGAAAAATAACAACATGCAACTTCAAAGATGAAATGTAAAAAATTAAAGCTTATTCAAGTGAGTTGCTTTTAAAAAGGAGAGCTTTCTGGTCTTCTTATTCTCTCTGGAAGGATCCGCTAATGGTCTTGAGAATTACATGATCAAGGAAATTTAATAACATTCAAATTCAGATTTCTGTTGTAGTTTAGAATTCTGCTGCACCTACAGGGAAGTTGCAGAATTTCTGAATCTACCTTTATATATGAAGTATCCCAGGCCTTAACTAGACATTTTCAAAGGTGAATGTAGTAATACCATCCACCTCTTGGGACAAGGCAGCCAAATTAGGAAAATTAGGGAAGTCTGAGATTAGAAACCAAAAAAAAAAAAGAAATCATCTTTGATATATTCTTTCTGCCATGACTTGATCTCTTGAAAACATGGAGTTTTTGTGGGTAAACCATAGACTCTTAGAAAATAGTGGCCGGCTAGGGGAAAAGTTGATAGGAAGTTTAGTGAAACCTCTTTCTCCCAGAAAATATACTAAATCAAGATTTTAGACATTGAATTATTTATGCTCTCTCAATATCTCTAGTGCTTGCATCTCATTGGTTCTTGTTCTCCTTATAATTATATTTATGTTTCCCCTAAAAATGATGACTTTTGTGTACCATTAGAAAGGATTTTTCATAACTAATAATTTAGAAATGTTAAGCCATAACCTACCACAATTACAGACAGTAAGATTTTTAGAGCTCAGAAGTTGAGCTTTTTAATTACATTGGTTTAGCAAAAAGCCAGCTTCTGGAAATGTTCGCTCTTAAAGCAGACAAGTTATTTTAGTTTCAGGAGCTAAGATTCAATTTTCATTTGTATGACTGGGGAACTTAATATGTTTATAGAAAAATATTTGAGTTCTTCCAGTGTAGTTTTATGCCACTGTTACTTTTTTGGATGTGAAGTATTTAGATATCTTAACAAAAAGTGAATGAGTCCATCATTCTCACATGCATGCTGACCTGGTAAGCAAATGTACCTGTGCATGTATACATATATACATATACATACAGAAAAGAGTAAGGAACTATTGTCATTTTGAGTTTGTAGACCTGCATATGAATCTGGGGTTCATTACAACAGACGAAAAGAACTACTTAGGGCGAAGTGTAGTTTGGATTGGTTGCTTCATTGTCACAGTGAGTGGGCAGTTTAATCCAAATGAACCTAAAGTCTCAGCTCAAACTGCTGTTAAACATTCTGAACTGCCAGTTTAAATTTTATAAACAAGGAAAATACATACTTGGCTTATACTATAAAGATTCCTTATTTCATTGCAATGGTAAAAAAGGTTATTCTAGGATAAGTGGTTATCATAAAATAGTCACAGTCCTACATGTCATGGACTCAGAATATTCCAATTTCATGACAACCACTCCCTTATTCTAAATCTTTTATTGCCTGGATAATGAAAACCATACAAAGCTGGATATAATTGACAAAGAAACTAACCTCTTGCTTAAACATTTTAAATTATTTTCCTCTTCTTTTGTTTTCTCTTTACCTTCTGTTTCTAATTTTTATTGATAGATTTCTGTCTGCACAATGAAAACATTGTTCACAGGAAAAAAAAAAATCCAAAGCATTGCCTGATTTGGTGGTGCAACTTTTCCCTTTGCTGTCATGAGATAAACTAAGAAAGTAACATTATCAGGTGCTGATGTTTTGGGATACTTGAGACTCCTAGGACACCCAGTTTCTCTCTTCTACTTTGTAGACACTTAGTTGGTGTAGCATTACACCCCAGTTAATGTCCAACTCTAAATTCCACAAATCCTTAATTTTCCTTCTAACTTCACCATGATTTCAATGAAATTGAGGACTTCATCAGGAGATTTTATTAAGCACTCTGGAAGATTGTGGCTCATTTCCATAGCAGATATGACGTACTCAAACCTTTAAGCTGAGACAGCAAATACATGAAGCCTGCAGCAATCTGATTCTGGGGCCAGATTTCCTTAGGGTACTGTGAAAGACAAGAAATAGGAAGGAATAAGGGGCATAATCTTTGGAGAGTTTTTTCTCAGGATCCCTAGCAGAGGTCTTGGCCAAATGAAATTCCTAATTGTGAATCAAATCATAGTCTATACCAGCATTTTGTCTAGTTTGCTTTCATCTTATTGTATAATAATATTATTTTTCATATGTTCATTTCAGGTCTAAAGCAGTGCACTAAATCTAGAAGAGAACTATGCCTGAACAAAAAGACCAGGATTAGGCTTCTTCACTCAGTATTTATGTGAGGTTATTATACAGGGATATCTGAAAATATGTTGGCTTTGTTCTTTAGCAATTGAACTAACTCAATCATTTTTTTTCTGTATTGGGATGTAGGGTAAGGTACTAGTTCTGTGCCTATTTATGGTATGCATGACTGAAGCAGAGTTCTTGTCTCAAAAGTAAGTTGGCAAAAAGTGGTAATTTCTTTAATGAACCAGATTCATTAATGAATCACAAGAAGGTGATTTCTTAATCACTTTTAGACAGTCATTCTGCTTAAAATATGCTAATTAACAATGAAATACATACCTTTATGCTTGTCAGTACAGAGAATTCTCTGTCAGATCTGAATGTGACTTTCATACTGAAGAAAATCCTAAATTCAGCATTCACTGACATGAACCTAGTCCATAACCTTAAAGTTATGACTCAGCTGTACCGTATAACTGAGAAAACACCTCTGATGCTGTAGGGCAGGGACAGTAGTGGAATAGGAACAGAAGCTGAAATTGGAACTATGAATTATTGCTGAGAAGATTGAAGTGAGAAACAAGAATGAAAATTTAGGCCTCAGCAGGTGCTGAAGCACGCGAAGTCAGAGCTGTGCCAAGAACTTAGAAACATAGAACCACAGAATAGTTTAGGCTGGAAGTGACCTTAAAGATTGTCTAGTTCCAACCCCCTGCCATAGGCAGGCACACCTTCCACTAGACCAGGTTGCTCAAAGCCCCATCCAACCTGGCCTTGAACACTGCCAGGGAGGGGGCATCCACAACCTCTCTGGGCAACCTGTTCCAGCATCTCACCACACTTAAAGAATTTCTTCCTAATATCTAATCTAAATCTACCCTCTTTCAGTTTAAAACCATTACCCCTCATCCTATCACTATATCTCCCAATAAAGAGTCCCTCCCCATCTTTCCTGTAGGCCCCCTTTAAGTACTGAAAGGCCACTATAAGGTCTCCCTGGGGCCTTCTCTTCTACAAGCTAAACAACCACAACTCTCTCAGCCTGTCTTAATAGGGGAGGTGAACCAGCCCCCTGATCACCAAAAATTTTGAGGGACCATTGTAAAACTCTCTGTTTGGCTTATGCTGCAGGGCTAGCAGCACCACAACCACAACTTTCTTCTTCACACAGAAGAAAGGATCTCCACAGACTTGAACTGATCGAATTGCCTAAGACTAGGGAGGAGGGTCAGTTGCCTGGACATGTGCTGTTACCCCCTATGAGGCAGTGGGGCATTCCAGCCAGCTCCAATCCTGCTCCATATGTGTGCACTCCTGTCGTCTCTGCCCAACTTGTGCAGATGTCTTGGTAACTTAGAGCATCTCAAAAGCTGATAGATACCCATGTTTATGCAGACTGGATCCTGTCCCTCTGGCCTTGGTTCCTTCCACATGAAGGAAGAAAAGAAGGAGGCAAAGAAATACATGTCCTTTTATGAGAACTAGTGAAGGTGGTGTCTTTGATCACGGTCACTGGTAACCTGTGGCTGACTCCCATGTACTCAGTAGAATGCCATGCTCTAATGTTTTGTAAATATAATAAACTGATTAAATCCATTGATACGGTAAACCACACAGTGGGGCAGATCACTCCTGGAGAAGCTCAATGCCAAATGGCTAAACTGCTTCTTATAATTGAACTTGCTCAGTTAAGTCTCACATTTCTCTGAACTACAAAGGTACTTGCATAGCTAGACATGTCCTTAAACTTTGTAGAGGTTAAGTAAATTTAACTGAGGATAACTGCAGCTGAAGATTAGTTGGCAGCCCTGTTGAAAGTAGAATAGACTTCATCTCACCTTTCCACTGAGGGTTCAACAATGCTCAAGAAGAAAAAAAATATGTACAGATTTTCCCTTATTTGTCAGGAAAATTAATAGGCTATAAATCAGAATATGTGCAAAGAAGTATTAAGCTGCAGAGAGGATTTTTATAAGGTTGACATTACTCAAGCAATCAGTCTGCTGAGTTAGAAAATTTTGTGGTTATTTCATAGAAGAATTATTATATTGGTTGTTATGTTGTACTTGGTAGAACCAAAATCTTAATTAATCTAATTTTATCTCAGGAAGGTGCCTCACATGTTTAAAACTTTTTTCTTTTCTTCTTCTTCTTTTTTTTTTTTTTCCTTAAATGCCACTTTTTCTTGAGGAGTTTCAAAGCTTACCTCATGGATATAAAAATCTAATTAGCAGCTCAGGCTGTAAATTTTGAGTTTAGAATATGACCAATTAGTTGTGAACAAGCATTGTATGATGGCCCAAAACACACAAGAAAGAAAACAAGAAAACAAAACCCTGGAAGCAATTTATTGGGAAGTTTTAGGTTACTAGTTGAGTAATGATTATTACTAGGAACTGTAAGAATTCCCACAGATGTTAATAGGCATCTGTCTGCAGGAAAAACCCCACCTAAATCTTGATTAAATAATTTAGATACATTATTCATTTTCTTCTAAAATACATATAAGCTAGTTATTTAGCTAATATATACTAAATAATATTCTTTATTTTCAATTGTTCATATAGTTGGCAGCCTCGAAATCAAAAGTATTCTGAGTGTCCTACACACGAAGTCCACATAAAGTTCTCTGCAAAGGGAAAGTATATTTCATTTGTATGGCCGGAAATTTTTAACAAATGAGACTATCCCTATGAGACCACAGACCATTTACCATCACTAGATTGATTTGTTTCTGTGCTAACGTCTTGATAATTCTTTTTAACATAGTTCATTTTAAGTAGAATGATACCTCAAATATACATTCACTAAAGAGTCTTTGGAGGCTGTATTAAAGAGATTAAAGTCTGGGCAGCAAGGGAGTAGTAATGTTTAATAAGTAAAGAAGCAAAACAATATCTTGATACATTCAGAATAAATAAAACTAAGCATTTTAATGCACACAAAAGCCAAATGTAAATAAGCTTGTCTCACACTACAGAGCTATTTGAAGGCATTTCTCCCCTGATCAATGAAAAACAGATTAATAATTGTCAATAAACCATCAGTTTTCCATATCTGCTGCTTCAATTTCTGCTCTTTTTCTATATATTCGTTGTGATTTTTCTAAGGTATTCCTCAATATGTGGAAGCTTCTCTCCAAATAAGCTACAGCATTGGTTACGAGTTTCCATAGGGGATACTCCACAGAAGAACAGAGAGGTTTTCAGGCTGAAAAGAGGCAGAAAATTTTAGGCTACCAGAGTACTGAAACACTAAAGTTTGGTTTCTACAGAATGTCATATAGAGTATTTCGTTTGACAAAGTCCTTATCATTGCAAATTAAAGGACAGGCATGTCCACAGTTTTTCTTGATCTCTTCCTGAACCATCTTCTCGTTTCTTAGGCTCTTGGCCTTTTCCGTCAATGTTCTTACAGAGACTGGAAGATGTTTTCAGGCTGAAGATGGGGGGAGGAGTGAGGAAGCACGTTCCACTGATTTTAACCATGAGATGTTCTCTCTTTTCCTTCAGTTCCCCAGTTTATTAACTGCACATTTTCCAGCTTTTGTAATAAATGAGACACTGATCTCCCTGTTGAAGTATTTAGAAATGGGGGATGGGTTAATTTACAAGCAGATGCGAGGCCTCCTAAGACACGATATTCACCCCACGTGCTTTCTGTTGTGTTAAGAGCCAAGAATGAGTAAGGTAGCAATTGTGCGATGTTCATGGGGTTCAGGTGGTATATTTTGTTGTATTGGTTTTACCTGGCAAGCTTTTGAAAGCAAAGGGGCTAAGGGCGTGGCTTCTGTGAGAAGATGCCAGAACCTTCCCCCGTGGCCAACAGAGCCAGTGCCAGCTGGCTCCAAGACAGACCTGCTGCTGGCCAAGGCTGAGCCCATCAGCAATGCTGGTGGTGCTTCTGTGATAATGTGTTTAAGAAGGGGAAAAACGAGCTGTGCGACAGCAGTTGAGAGTGAGATATATGTTAGAGAAACAACCCTGTGGACACCAAGGTCAGTGAATAAGGAGGGAGAGGAAGTGCTCCAGGTGCTGGAGCAGAGATTCCCCTGCAGCCTGTGGGGAAGACCATGGTGAGGCAGGCTGTCTCCTGTCCCCCTGCAGCCCATGGGGGTCCATGGTGGAGCAGATACCCACCTGCAGCTTGTGGAGGACCCTATGGCAGAGGAGGTAGATGCCTGAAGCAGGCTGTGACCCCAAGGAGAGCCCACGCTGGAGCAGGTTTTCTGGCAGGCCTTATGGCCCTGTAGGGCACCCAAGCTGGAGCAGTCTGTTCCTGAAGGACTGCACCCTGTGGAAAGGACCCACACTGGAGCAGTTGGTGAAGAACTGTAGCCTGTGAGAAGAACTCACACCTGAGCAGTGAAGACTGCGTCCTGTGAGAAGGACCTCACTCTGGAGCAGGGGAAGTGTGTGGAGAAAGGAGTGGCAGAGACAATGTGTGATGAACTGCCTGCCACCTCCATTC
Source organism: Pandion haliaetus (assembly GCA_013401275.1). Taxonomy (NCBI): domain Eukaryota; kingdom Metazoa; phylum Chordata; class Aves; order Accipitriformes; family Pandionidae; genus Pandion; species Pandion haliaetus. The sequence goes on along the minus strand of VYZV01018513.1, from coordinate 9,114 downwards.
CTCATACCCCTGTGCTGCTCAGGGGGAGGAGGTAGAACAGATAGGAGTGAAGTTAAGCCCAGGAAGAAGTGTGTGTGTGTGTGGAGAAGATGTTTTAAGGTTTGTTTTTTATTTCTCATTATCCTACTCTGAATTTTGATTGGCAATAAATTAAATTAATTTCCCCAAGTTGAGTCTGTTTTGCCTGTGACACTAGTTGGTGAGTGATCTCTCTGTCCTTATCTTGACCCCTGAGCCTTTCATCATATTTCTCTCTCTTTTCCAGTTGGGGAGAGGGAGCGATAGAGAGGATTCTTGACTACCTGACGACCAGGCAAGGTAAACCCACCACATCTGTAGATGGCCATTTAATACAAGTTTATCTGTGATAGGATGAAAGTGGATGCAGCAACTGGGTCATCATGTTAAACATAGCTTTGAAACTTCCCAAGACAGTTCCTCATTATGGCATAGACAGCCTTTCATGCTACATTTCAGAGCAGATGCTTACTCGTATCCTGTCCCCCTGTAGTACAATACAGCACTTTTATTGCCAAGTGGGACCTTCCAAGTCTTCAAGCAAAAGGAGAGTAAGTTAGATATTACTGCTCCCTTTAAAGAAACATTTTGACTGAGGGTCTAAATAACCAGCTGTATTTAACAATACAGATTAGACTCTAAGAACTGTTATGGGTATTGGTGTGTAATAGAGGAGGATTTGGAATATTGGTCTGCTATAGAGCACCTGAAGAAGGAAATAGGGATGTAAGGAAGAAAATAGGTATGGTCTTAACAACAAGAAAACTCTACTCTGAAAAACAATACTCAAGTTGTAAACATATAAATATTCTACGAAAGTAATAATGCAGAAAAGCCTTTCCTTCATTTTACTGCTATATCCTGTGGCAAGCACAAAAGAGAAAATGCTCTATAAATTGTCATTTTACCACCTTCCTTTGAACAACACCGCATAAAACTTAGCTTTGCTTCGATGTCATTTGCATTAAATTTTCATGAAGGTAATTCACTTCATGTTGCATTCTGCTTTGTGGTAATAGTTCCACACACACCCCCGGCCCCCCCTTTTTTTTTACAGGCCTAACAAGTATTTGTTTACCAGCATCATATTTTTTGAACTGCTTCCAAGCTTCAAGTTCTTTTTGCCTCAACCACAGGAGAGTCTTCCTAGGAGCTTGACACTGAATAACCAGAGATTATTAATTGTATTCAGGCCAGCATTTAGTGTAGGGCTGCTATAGGATTACCATGTGGAATTTCCCATACTTAAATTATGTTGAATTATCCAATTAGTATATTGTAGGCAGGCATGAATTTCATTGTAGTTAAACATTTGCTGACAAGCTGGTCTTTCAGTTTAGCTTTGTGCATTGAGAGAAGAAATCTGATCTCATCTGGCTTTCTTTTGAGCAAATTCTCAAAATGCTTTCCCATTAGATCCACTCCCTCTGTAAGTAGCCTTTATGTGTGAACAAGAAGAATCTTTTATACACTCCAATTTTATTGTTTGCAAATACCGTATTTGAAAAGAAGGTATATTATTGGTATTCACCATTCAAAGCAAAAACCTGTTGAAAAGAAAATGGAAGATGTGGTTCAAATTAAATACATATTTTGAAATGAAGGTTATATGACAGTATAATGCTAAATTAAGTCTTGAGGGAATAATACTACAACATATTTTCCTTTTTTTGATCATGTATTAAATATTTTAATATCTGAATTATAAATATTTTACCATCTGTACAATATAAATCTGAGTGTTTTCCTGAGAAAGGTTTACCTTGTAAAATTAAAAGAAAGCTGCAGCACTTTTCCCTGTTTTCTTTAGGCAATATCCCCAACCAGATCTTTTTTTTTTTTTTTTTTTTTT
>VYZV01018512.1:51266-70709 GCA_013401275.1 Pandion haliaetus | reverse complement strand
TAAGGAGAGGATATCACTACCTTATTGTCTGTGGCTCTACCAGACCTGCCATAATTAACATTGCAGTGGAAAATCATTTTATGCAGCCATAGGGAACAGACCTAGGTCTCCTGTGTCTTTTGGCAGCATACAGTATCATTGCATAGCAATAAAAAATTGTTACTTTACAGAGCTTTTTTTTGCCTCTTTGTTCACAGTGATGCTCTTTTTTGTTCCCCAAGTTTTTGATACCTTTAGTACATTTGATATATTTCCTTAGTTGCATTTTTCCCTCATGTAAAAGGACAGCACAAGCTGTATTTAATTGCAAAAGCTTAAGTAGAAATTTGCATCCAGAATTTGGACTGTAGTTCAGCTCATACCTTTATGATACTGCTACTCAGGGTACTTTTCATATGTCATTTGGGTGAATACACTGTTGTTTTCCTTTCAGCAGGACACATCATGCACTCTTTAGTCTCTTCCTGTATTTGGTTATTTAAACCTAAGCTATGACCATACCAACAGGTGTCCAGAAAGTAAACAGGAGCGCACTCATGAAACAGCAGTTGTGCTGTGCTAGTGGCCAGCATACGTGGTAAGTGTCGCATAGGTCATGACCCTAGGTGATGGGGGCAGGTGGCAATGTATTTGGGATTTAGCAGAATGTCCACAGCTGTGGCTACAGAATAGGGAAGAACGTGTGCTTCCTCACCTTAAGATAACTCTTTTATATATGCTGTCTTTGATTCTTCAAGCAGGAGACCTTAAAGCATTCTTGGTAGAATAACCTTTCAGGTTGCCAAGGGTCTGCTGTAACTCCTTTTGAAACTAAGAGTTGGTGTAATTCTTGTGGCAGCATTCCTGGCTTGACTTTCCTCGCTCGTTGTCAGTGTGAACAACTAATAGGCACGTCAAACTCAAGATCAAGTTTGGATTGTTTCAATCCATATTTGTGTTAGTACCTTTGCTTGCATGCTTTTGAGAAATTACAAAATTTTCAATGTTTTCTTATTCCATCCTTTTGCAAGAGCCCTTCTAAAGTTATTAAATAAAATTCTATACATGGTGAGGATTGTGGGTGGTTTTTTTTTCCTTTAGTAATATGTCTAAATAATACTATTTGATTTATTAATTTAAATGTCTCATTACTACATTGATCTGTTTCCTTTGCAACTTTTCCATTTTATTTGTTGCTGTTGAATGGCCGGGTCTTTACAAGTTAGTAGTAGAGCTTTGAACAAAGGAGTATGGTGTTTTCTGCTCTTTCAAAGTCTCTTTTTGAGAATATTTTCAATACCTTTTAATATTCTAAATTTCTTTAGAGCAAACTTGCTTAGATTAACTACTTGTAATTTTACCAAGAAATTTTGACAGCACTTCGAATTTTTTTGTGCTGAGAGAATACGTTCGGTGACTTTTCTTTGGCTATATCTCTGTACCACACAATCTAGAGAACAGACATTTTCTTATCATTTTGTGATAGGCCTTTCAAATTTTCTATTGGGATGTAGCAGCGTTTAGAATTTTTCTGTGTATTCTACCACAGAGCAAAGAGTGGCACACCTGTCAGCAAGGAAAGGAAAAGACCCTTTGCTGATACTGTGGCTTGCAGTTCATTGCATTGTGTCGTGGAAAATGTTATTTATTGATTGTGCTGACAGTGGCAGTAAATAGAGCTAAATCTGTTTTACATCACTGATGAGAAAGTGTATCTTATAACTCTTGATGCACACTCTGACTTCAAATCACTTCTCCTTATCCCCTTCCCCCATTTAAACCAAACACATGTTTTCCTATTTCATTATATGAACATGAATTAATACAGAGAGGAAATACAAGAAGTCATTTTTATTGCATATTTTTTTGACATGCAAGTTTTCTTTGACTTAGTAAAAATTAACAACTACAAATTCCATTTCATCTGTGAACCCTGTTATAGATTGCATTATTCACTCAATTGACTGTAACAGTTAAGACGATTACCATCTGTGATCTAAATATATGTTTATATTGGAATGCAGAAAGTATTTCATTATTAATACCTTCTTAGAAATCCAACTCTCATTTAGATGACAATCAATTCACTTTATGACAACCAGAGTGTGTTCCAGTTCTTGCTTGTGTTTGATCATTGTGTGCAAGTTGCAGACTCATTTAAAATGTCTTTGAATAAGGCATACAGGTGTGCATTAATCTTGTGTTTTCCTAGGTAGATCATGTGTCCATGATAGATGTAAAATCATACACTAAAATATTCATGGCAAATTTGTGTAAAGGACTGTGAAATATTATATTTTAACCAAGAGGGGAAAAAGCATTTACTTTGCAGTAGTTGGAGTAACAGTTCATGAATGTGATTTCTCAAAGCTGTGGAGAAGGCATTGTCATTTATTTAAACAAAGATTCAGCCAAACATAATTCTTGGAGGATTTTTGATACGTAACGACCAACAAGTGGCCACCAGTCTCAATCTTGTTTCATCTTTACTTTCAATCAATTTACAAATGCATCTTCAAGGATAGATGGATTTTATACTACTATCATTTCCATTTCTGGGTGTCTGCCATGCTCATATATTGATTCATTTAAAAAAAAGTCAATCAGAGTTAGTACGATTTACAGGACATTTCCTGGTCCCTTTTTCCGATATCTTTGCATTATTGTAGAAAACTAAAGAAACTGGGAAACTGCGTATTTCTTATAGTGGTTGGAAGTCTCTGCAGCTGGCAATAGGTGGAACCAATGGTGTTATGATGCCCTACCAACATCCCTGAAGCCCTCTGTGGTCAAAAGTGACACCGGAAGAAAGAGGGTGCACTGATGGGATCATCATGCTCTTGCCTAACTGAGTATACCTTTTGGAGCACAAGCATCTAATAAATGAGTCCTTGAAGGTCCTAGGCTGCACTGGAGCTTGATATTGCACTTTCTTTACTTTCAGAAGTTTGTTTCTGCCTTAAGTAATGAGTCTATTCTTTATCATTCTTCCCTAAAAGATTTGCCAGTTCTTTTATTACAACTCCCGTAATTGCTCGTGTTTAGAAAGATGCTGTAACTTAGGTTCAATGCTGTGTGTTCTATAGTGAGAAAACCTGCTACCCCTTCTCCTCTAATGAATGCCAGATTTATCACAAAGCTATGCCCCATGAATAATGTATATAGGCCAATTAAATGAAACTGCTGTATTGGTTCTCATGGGATCTATCTGGTGGAAACGACGGTCTTGTAGGCAATGGCACTTTGTTTTGACACCTGAAGCTAACCACATGTAGCTACTTGTAACATTTTGAATCCTATGGATTTGTACATTTTGTTTTCAAGCAAACTTAATTATTGTAATTCGAAATTATGAGTGCCTGAATTTAAGTCTTTGCCTTCTCTGAGGCTGTGAAATAACTTACGCTGCCAAATTTCAAAGAAGTGCAGTGGGCCTGACTAATGTTGGATTCACGTAGGAGGCAGAAGTAAGAGAGTCCAGCTGAAAGTTTCTGACTGTGAAAAGACGTATTGGTTTGATATCTCCATTTCAGTAAAAGTAATGTCTTGAAAACAATAGGCTCTTAACAGTTTTACTGAAGTTGCTGCAGTCGTGGCGGATGGGGAAATCTATTCTTCTGTGAACATGACTCCATCACTGGCTGCAAAATGCTAGAGATGTGTAAAACTGCATCAGCCATAATAACTGGAAGAGTAAAGTGAGCACAAGTGCTGAGACATCCAGTTCACTGCAGCCTTGCCAGATCCGCTTCAAAAATGGTACAGAAAGAAATCACTGCTGCCATGGGATTTCCAGTCCCAAGCAGGTAAGCCTGTTCAGCATAGCCTTACTTAACTGTTCAGATCCCCAAGCTGCTAGGAACCTATAACTGTACTCTTCACGAGCTTAAAACTGATAATCCACAAAATCAATTTGTTCTCTCCAGAAGACATCTTGAGATGAAAAGCTGAAACTCAGCTTGCTTATAGTTATTAAACCACATACGGTGCTTTTTACAACAGCCAATGGACAGAACAGTCCAAGGTGGGATTTTCAAAAGTTCTTAAGGCATTTAGGAGCATAACTGACACTAAAAGTCTATGGGATTTACGCTCTTACACGCCTCTGGCACTTGATTAAAAAAATCCAATTTCAGCAGATAGTACTCTGGACTATTACTGGGACTTAAGTTCTGTTGATTCAGCTATGACCTGCTGTTGTGGACCTGCTGTTTCAGCTCTCTCTGCGGCTCTCATCCTATATTGGCCTATTTAGGCAGGCATTTTCAATGGCCTCTGGAGTTATACCATGCAATAGAATGCCCATATCTCCCTGGGTCTTCCTTTTGAAGAGATCAGCTTTGGATTGCACAGTTTCAGAGCAGGTTTATGATGGGCATAGCACGGACCTGGGTTTTGATTGTGGCATTTGAATAAAGCTACAATTCAATCAACAATATTGCCTTCATGAGATTAAGATGCTTTGATTACTCTGTGAATGTGAAGACTTTTATTTTCTTTTATGGAATCATTTTAATTGCAGCTAACAATTTTTTTTTTTTATCCTAACATTTTTTTGTGCTTTAAGTCCCACTTCTATATTAATGGTCTATGGATTCATAGTCATATAGAGGAATAAATCTCACTTGGGCATTAAAGCAATAGTGAATACATAATGGCATATAGAGTATTTCACCTCTAGGTCACTACCTTGAATTTGGCTCTGAGATTATTGACAGAACCTCGTTATCATCTGACAGTTCTGTGTTAGCCTATGTGAAAACTGGTGATTCCAGCCTAAGTGGTCATGTTGCAAAAAGACCCCTAGCTTCCTGTGCTGCTCTGAGAATAATACACTTCATCCTGAAGTACAGATACATCAACACACTTGTTTGCATGTTTCCTTCATCCACACTCCATGGTCTTTGCCTGTGCATTTAAAACCCCAAAGCCTTCAGTGGAAGGGTTCAATCCCTCTGCCATGTTTGCACAGCATCTAGTGCAATAGCCACTATTCCTATCTAATTTCTGCAATAATCTGAGAAGCTGAACATGGGTCCTAGATTTGCAGGCGTATTGTTCAAACTAACAAGTAAATACTTTGGGGCATTGTTTCTGTCACTGCATAGCAGTTTCAGCAGTCAGCAGATGATCAACATGTGTGTGACATAGTATATTCATCACATCAATTTTAGAAGAACTAACCAGGGACTAGACATTGTCACCTGTTTTAGAATATTAACTGAGAATTCCTTTGTGGAATAATTAACAGAATATAACTCAAATATTAGATGAGAAACTCACAAAGGGAGGGGGACAAAAAAACAAAACCAAAAAACAAATGCAAACTTTGTCGATTCATATACTTCCCTAATAGAAGTCTGTCAAGGGAAACTGCTCAATGCAGCTGTGTCCCACACATGTTACACGCTCAGTTTCCTTTGTCTAGACCTTTCATGAAACAGGGAAAATATTTGTGCATAATTTCAGCATATTAATATGAGGAGTAGGTTTTATTTCTTTTCAGAATAACAAGAGATGTCATTAATTCACACAGATCCTAAGCATCTAGAAATCATCTGAAGCTCTCCTATACCTGATATTTGGGGCATACCTATGTCTTGCACTTAAAAGCAGAAGAGTTGCATATGCAAAGTTTTTGCAAGTGGCTCAGAAATCTAGCTTATTTTTCTCCTTCACAAGCACCCAGACTTAAATTAAAAGCAGTTCTGTAAACACTAGCATTAAGAGAAGATTAAATATTTGAGCCTCCTTGTTAATTGCAACTTTTGATTAAGCTTTTCCTTGAGGTTGGCACCTACGAGATCAATTTTGTTTACATCTGGAGAAATTTAAAAGGGTTATATAAAATGAGCCAGTAACATGAATGACATTATTAGGATAGGCCTGCTGGAACCGAGCATTAGCAAAGGGGAATTCTGGAATCTCTCTTTTTGTAGATATTTTCTTAAACAAAGAAGACAAAGTAAACTAATCTCAACAATTAGATGAGTCACTGCATCACTGTCATCCTTTTAAGAAATGGGAAGTTGAAAGAATTCAGGTGCAGAAGAACTACATTTATTGATTCCTTTTTTGAAAAACACAAAGACTATATTATTCAAGGAATTAAGTTAACTTTATTTTCAAGTCAATGAGTTGCTAGCAAATCATCAGGCTACTCTGTTGTATATTATCTTCTATTTATGGCTTTTGTGTGGTTGAGCATAACTCAATTTTTCCCCCAATTTTCTTTACTGACAAGGACAACAGGTGTTTATGTTTGTTTGTTTACATTTAAATTATATATCATATCATGAAGGATATACAGCCAAGCACAAAGCACATGCCTTAGTGTATAAACTGTACCATTGCACCGTATACGCCTTGAACATCACATGCTGACATTACTTTCCATTTTTTAAAGAAAAAATGTTTTTATGTTGACAGTTACTTTCACAGTCCATTTTGTCAAAGAGTTCTAACACTGCTTCAAGTCTGCCTATAGATAATTGTTATTGATGTTACAGCTTTGCTGATCGGAAACAGTTTATTTTTTCCCACCAATTAACTTTTTTCAAAAATCAGAAAAGATAAATACAGTAATTACATGTAATAATTAGAAAGCCTTGTATAATGAAGCAAGAATTTTAAGAGTAATAAATAGCTAACGTGAGCCTGATAGCCTGCTTAATTAATCACTAAATTGTGGAACCACTGCAATTCATATGTCAATCCAGGCTCTTTTATGGAACTGATTTGAATCAATTGCTAATGAAATTGAGAAATTTAGAAGCAGCTTTCTGACTTTCAAGTGACAGGGCTCATATTTAACTAAAGAAATGTGACAGTTAATGACAACATAAAGGTACTGTGAATTATTTGCCAGATCATGTGAGAATTACAGCGTCAACCTATTGAAAGAGCTTGTAGCTGATCAGTGTGAAAATAAACAGTCATAATGACACATTTAGAAATTTATGATGCTGCTTAAAATATCATAGAATGGTTTGGGTTGGAAGGGACCTTAAAGGTCATCTAGTTCCAACCCCTGGCCATGGGCAGGGACACCTTCCACTAGACCAGGTAGCTCAAAGCCCCATCGAACCTGGCCTTGAACACTTCCAGGGAGGGCGCATCCACAGCCTCTCTGGGCAACCTGGTCCAGTGCCTCACCGCTCTCACAGTAAAGAATCTCTTCCCTACATCTAATCTAAATCTACCCTCTTTCAGTTTAAAGCCATTGCCCCTTGTCCTATCACTACATGCCCCTGTAAATAGTCCCTCTCTGGCTTTTTTGTAGGCCCCCTTTAGGTACTGGAAGGCTGCTATAAGGTCTTCCCAGAGCTTCCTCTTCTCCAGGCTGAACAACCCCAACTCTCTCAGCCTGTCTTTGTAGGGGAGGTGCTCCAGCCCCCTGATCATCTTTGTGGCCCTCCTTTGGACTCGCTTCAACAGGTCCATGTCCTTCTTACGCTGGGGGCCCCAGAGCTGAAGGCAGCACTCCAGGTGGCGTCTCATGAGAGCGGAGTAGAGGGGAAGAATTGTATCCCTTGACCTGCTGGTCACGCTTCTCTTGATGCAGCCCACACATTGCCGGGTCATGTTGAGCTTCTCATCAACCAACAGCCCCAAGTCCTTCTCCTCAGGGCTGCTTTCAATCCACTCATCACCCAGCCTTTGTTTGTGCTGGGATTGCCCTGACCCACGTGCAGGGCCTTGCACTTGGCCTTGTTGAACTTCTTGAGGTTCCCGCAGGCCCATCTCTCAAGCCTGTCAAGGTCCCTCTGGATGGCATCCCTTCCCTCCAGCATGTTGACCACACCACATAGCTTGGTGTTGTCGGCAAACTTGCTGAGGGTGCACTCAACCCCACTGTCCGTGTTGCCAGCAAAGATGTTATACAGCATCGGTGCCAGTACTGACCCCTGAGGGACGCCAGTCGTCACTGGTCTCCACTTGGACATTAAGCTGTTGACTGCAACTCTTTGAGTGTGACCATCCAGCCAATTACTTATCCACTGAGTGATCCGTCTGTCAAATCTATGTCTCTCCAATTTAGAGACAAGGATGTCGTGTGGGACTGTGTCAAATACTTTGCAGAAGTCCAGGTAGATGGCGTCAGTTGTTCTTCCCTTATCCACCAATGCTGTAAGCCCATTGTAAAAGGCCACCAAATTTGTCAGGCTTAGTAAATCCATGTTGGCTGTCACCAATCACCTCCTTATTTTCCATGTGCCTTAGCATAGTTTCCAGGAAGATCTGCTCCATAATCTTGCCAGGCAGAGGTGAGACTGACTGGCCTGTAGTTCCCCAGCTCGTCCTTTTTTCGTTTTTAAAAATGAGGGTTATGTTTCCCCTTTTCCAGTCAGTGGGAAACGACTGCCACGACTTCTCAGATATGATGGATAGTGGCTTAGCAACTTCATCTGCAAGTTCCCTCAGCACCCACGGGTGCATCTCATCAGGTCCCATGGACTTGTGCACCTTCAGGTTCCTTAGATGGTCTTGAACCTGATCTTCTCCTGCAGCGGGTGGTTCTTCATTCTCCCAGTCCCTGCCTTTGCCTTCTGCATCTTGGGTGGTGTGGCTGGAGCACTTGGTGGTGAAGACTGAGACAAAAAAGTCATTGAGTACCTCAGCCTTCTCCATATCCCAGGAGAAAAGGGACATGTCTCCATGTCCCATGTAACCAGGTCTCTCATTTCCTTCCAGAGAGGGCCCTCATTTTCCCTAGTCTTCCTTTTATCACCAACGTACCTACAGAAGCTTTTCTTGTTGCCCTTGATGTCCCTGGCCAGATTTAATTCTATCAGGGCTTGAGCTTTCCTAACCTGATCCCTGGCTGCTTGGACAAGTTCTCTGTATTCCTTCCAGGCTACCTGTCTGTGCTTTCACCCTCTGTAGGCTTCCATTTTGTGTTTGGTTTGTCTGGGAGCAACTTGTTCATCCATGCAGGCCTCCTGGTGTTTTTGCCTGACTTCCTCTTTGTTGGGATGCATCACTCCTGAGATTGGAGGGGGTGATCCTTGAATATTAACCAGCTTTCTTGGGCCCCTCTTCCCTCCAGGGCTTTATTCCATGGTACTCTACCAAGCAGATGCCTGAAGAGGCCGAAGTCTGCTCTCCTGAAGTCCAGGGTAGCGAGCTTGCTGTGAGCCCTCCTCACAGCCCTAGAGGATCTTGAACTCCACCATTTCATGGTCACTGCAGCCAAGGCTGCCCTTGAGCTTCACATGCCCCACCAGCCCCTCCTTGCTGGTGAGAACAAGGTCCTGCATAGTACCTCTCCTCATTGGTTCCTCTATCACTTGGAGAAGGAAGTTGTCATCAATGTATTCCAGGAACCTCCTGGATTGCTTATGCCCTGCTGTGTTGTCCCTCCAAGAGGTATCGGGGTGGTTGAAGTCTGCCATCACGACCAGCGCCTGTGAACATGGGACTGCTCCTATCTGTCTATAGAGGGCCTCATCTACTCGGTCTTCCTGGTCTGGTGGCCTGTAGCAGACCCCCACTATAGTGTCACCTGTCCCTGCCCTCCCTTTAATCCTGACCCGTAGGCTCTTGGTAAACTCCTCCAGGCGAGCTTGATGTGCTTCAGCTGGTCATTGACATAGAGGGTGATACCCCCTGCTCATCTCCCCTGCCTGGCCTTCCTAAAGAGCCTGTATCCTTCCATTCTGCCACTCCAGTCATAGGAGCCATCCTACCACATCTCTGTGATGCCAATGAGATCATAGCCCTGCAGGCACACGCACATCTCTAACTCCTCTTGTTTATTGCCCATGCTACATGCATTTGCACGTAAATATGAGAGAGTCTGCCTGAAATAAACCAAGGACATAATCTTTCAAGTATAACAATAATATTTTGAGAATTCTCCTACTTTGCCACATGGACAAATTTATTCTTACTACTGTTAAAACTGTAATCCTTTAGAAATTATCATTATCTTTATTAAATCAATTACTTTAAGCTGCAGAAGTAGTTTCCTGGCTAATTCTTCTTTTTCAATGTAATTAACATGCTTACTCTTACCCAGTTACTTGCATTTAAATGATTCTGCTGTTGAATTTGTTTCCTTAACTTTGCACTTCCAGCCACACTTTAATTAATTAAAACTTCATCCAGATATAAAGAGACAGTTATTGTGTGTTAATGAAATATCAGTAGGAAGTGCACTAATCAATAATTAATTTAATTAAGGTGTATATGAGACAATATTGCTATATAATTAACTGAAAAACCATGTAACACATGCATATTTAAATTTTCATTAATAAGTTTGTTAGGAATTTTAGATCATGCTGTTTTATGGATTTACATGATATGTATAAAATTAAGGTGTTTGTCAAAGAGATTCTGAAATACACGTTAAAAGCAGTCCTGAGTCATTTTGACAGTCATGTAGCAAATTTAGGCAATTGAAGCCACACTAAGAATGAGTGTGCCTTCTTGGAAATGAGATAAAAATCTGCAGGAGATTTCTTTTAACCTTTGAGAGTCAGATATGTAAAATACCCTGTGAGATGAAGTCACATGTGAGAAAACATATTCTATACTTGAAAAACGTGCCTTAGAAAAGATTATGAATAATGGAAGTATTTTTGCAATTCCACAGCTAAAGCTGGATCATCCCACTAACATGCTGTTCAGGCACCCTACTTATTAAGGACTATGTTCTATTAATATTGATGAAGTTACCTCATTTGCTCATTGTGAATGATTTTTTATGAAAATTTACCAACGAATCTGCTATTTAAAGGTGCTGCTAATTTGAGACATTCGCTAAACTTTTAAATTCTAAATGAATAATACTCTTCATGTTTCCTGTATGTTCAAAATTCATTACAGTTTGTGTTATTAATGATTATTTGACCTAATAGTGACTATTATTAGAAAGATATTTCAAATTCATAAAGTTTTATAATTAAAAAGACAATCTCTTCCTTGGATAGTGTAATCATATTCTATCTACCAGATGTTCAGTAGAAAAGCTTGACTTTATGGAGGACTTTTAAAATTGGGGTACAAATCTGACTCTCAGACCAAGAGTCTCTAAGTTAAAACTTCATTATTGTATATTAACGGTTGCTAATGAAGAGTTTTTCAAGGTTCAGTAATTGTCATAAGGAATAGCTTTTCATAGCAGGAGTCTGACCATAGTTAGCAGATGGAAGATTGAGGGATTCATGATGATGAATGCCCTTCTACAAAGTGCAGCCTATATTTTTGGATCCATGTCAAATTTTGAAGTTGAGTTCATGTGCATGTTTTTCCTCTCTTTAGGTGAAGTACATTCATAGCTGTTCTGTTTTTGTTTATCAGGAGACGTTCAGCAATCTTGGGAGCATGCAGTCCTCCTCAAGCATGAATGAGGAAGAAGTTGAAAAAAATTTCAATGCAAAAAATCGTAGCAGGAAAGGATCTAGTCGGTTCAAGCTGGTGGTGATTGGTTCGGGCTATATATCCTCTAAAAAAAGGTGGATGTGGAAGGCCAGTGTTTCCTACTGGAACAGATTACAGGTATCAGTGCATTCTATCTGTTATTTCAGGGACAGGGAGCATTTCTGTGTGAGAGTAGGCAGTATGTACTGGAAGATGTCTCACATTTTTATTTCATTGCTTTTACAATTGGTGCAGTGTGTTAGCTGGCAAGGCTACTGCAAAAGCAAAGGTCTTGACAGTTGCCGAAATTATCAGTGGACTTTTTATTCTTCTACTGTATTCAAATATCTACAAATGTGTTTCTTTGGGTTTTTGGGGTGGGGTTTTTTGTTTATTTTGGGATTTTTTTTGTTTGTTTGTTTTGGTAGAAGTTAAAAACTGTAGCCCAGTAAATATCGTGTTGGCATTACTTGTTACAGGCCACAGGCTTTGTGTTAAACTCACAACAGAGACCTTGGCACTTGTCAGGACCTCTCTGGACTTATTGTGGCCTGCCTGGAGAATTGTTTTGACTTGTAACAGCTTATCTAACAATTGGGTGATTATTTTTCTGATTTGTTTTAAATTTGGCCTAGCACAACACAACTGGTTTTTAATAATCCTTGTTATTGTATATATTTTTGTAACCAACAAATTGTGTATATTTTTGTAACCAACAGCAATAGTAAGTAATTCTGTGTAGGGTGAACCGTCTATGACCCTAGAATAAAATGGAGCATTGAAGAACGTTCACTCAGAAGGTGCATCTTCAACAGGAGACTGAGCATAGCAGGAGAGCACTGTACTGGTACAGGTACTGGCCTGGAATGGTGCCAGGGCTGTAAGTAACTCACCAGTTAGTTGTCATCAAAGGAATGCACCCGTGGGAGAATGTAACCAATTTTAGGGCTAATAAAGGGAACAAAGAACTACGTAATTGAGACTCTCTATATATAGTAAATTCAGATGTAATGTGAAGTTTCTAGCCAATGAAGAAAGACGAAGGTGTGAAAATATTTTAGGAAAAAATACCACGTCCAAGTCAATCTTAGAGGAGGAAAAAATTGTCAATATCAACATTGTGCCCCTCACAGCAAAGAGGAAAAAGAAACACCTACCATCAACATCTTCTATTGAAGAAGCTGGAAACATCAAACTCTTGCCATAATACACCCTGCTGACATAAATCCTCAACTTCAGGATATGGAAGAGTAAGTGTGATAGCAGAGAAATACTATTTATTTTCTTTCTTTTTTCCTATCCTTTTCTGTAATAGCTAGACTTTGAGCTAACGCAATTCTTTAATTAGACTGTTATTATCTTAGTTACACTAACTATTAATTCCTGGCTTTATATGCAAAGCAAATTGCCTTTTTGCCCATAACAAGATTTTTCAGTGTAATAACTGAAAAAAAAAAAAAAAGGCTATATCAAACACTGATAAAATAAAAATTCTCCTGAATGTTGGTGATGTCTCCTACAAGATGGAATCTGGATGTCTTGAGCCTCACCCAGGCTCTTCAAACTTCCATGAGGTTTCACAGCAACAGGAGTGGAAATAGATTTACACTTGCACTGACCCAAGGCTAAATATTTTGGCTCAGTTCCATGAGCTGCGATACTTCAATTTAGATCCATTTGAGCCACATCTAGTGATTCTATTGTAAATTTCAAGTTTGTTTGGATGTTGGGTTTGGGTTGGTTTTTTTTTTTTACATTTTGGATCATAAACATTTGCAGGGCTTTTGTTTAAAAAGTTCATGTTTCAAAGGAAAATTACATTTCAGGGGAATCATTTCAGTAAAATCTTTTTTTGCTTATTACAAAAAAAGAAAAGGCAGAAAATACCCCAGTCAGTTCTACTAACAGTATAATGTTCTTATATAAAACTAAACCATACTACAACATACACAACTAACACATACAAGTCTGTATCAGTAAACAAATGAACTGAAATGGTTTATAAGAGGTACTTGGAGGTCATCTAAGTAATTCTCCCAAGAATTAGCTCAATCCTGCTTTGTAAGGAAAGCATGCCACAGCATGTCAAATTTGCAGTATAAAATTAGAGTAAAATGATTTTAAAAAATAATTTCTATCAATGCAGAAAAAAGGTGATGTTTATTTTCATGCCTTATGGATGATATCTCTTGTCTCAGGAAGATAAGCATAGGGTAAGAAATAAAAAAAAAAAATGACATCATGGGAGTTTATGATGAAATTGTATTGATACCTGTTTGGTATTATGAAATACGTGCATGCCACTCTTGTGCCATTTGTTGTACAGGTGAGGTGCTTTTTTTAGCTGAGTTCAGGTTTAACCTGTAAGAAGGGAGATTTTCAAAAGTTAATTTGCCACTTTCTGAAAGAGGTGTCTAAGATGTAGGGTAAATTAATTGTCTTCAGTAGCTCTCTTTATATCTCAGTTTTGGAGGAAGACTTGACAACTAGTTTACAGTTGCTGGCTAATTTTGTATGGCTTATATTAGGTGAGATGAATTTTCACTTATATTGCCTGCATATTCAGTATATGGTTGGAATTAATTTCAGTTAATAACAGCTGGGAAGTTGTGGTGGTTTTTTTTTTTTTTTAAAGTTATTTCATGTTGATACAATAGCTGGAACAGTATCTGTAAAAACTACTCGCCTTACTTCTCTGGCCAACTGCTGTGAGTGAGCACACCCATTAATTATATGATTAATTTTTTACGTGTTTAGCAGTGCAGTTTTTTGGATTGGAGTCGTAAGGCAACAGTCTATATAAGCATTGATTAATAAGTGTTATAATATTTCAAAGGGATGCTATTTACATAGAGATGTCATATAGCCGCATGCTTATATTGTGAAAAAACGTATAGACCTTCTTTTTTACACCTAGTAAGAGGGAAGATTGCAAGCTTTCTATTTCAAAATGGTGTATTGTCCTGGTTTTGGCTGGGATAGAGTTAATTTTCTTTGTAGTAGCTGTTATAGTGTTATGTTTTGGATTTAGTATGTGAAGACTGTTGATAACACACTGAGGTTTCCAGTTGTTGCTAAGTAATGTTTAGTCTAAAAGTGAAGGAATTTTCAGCTTCTCATACCCAGCCAGCAAGAAGTCTGGAGGGGCACAAGGAATTGGGAGGGGACACAGCCAGGGCAGCTGACCCAAACTGGCCAAAGGGGTATTCCATACCATGTGACATCACAACTAGTACACAAACTAGGGGAGTGGGGACTAACTGGGCGTCGATCGGTGGGTGGTGAGCAATTGCATTGTACATCACTTGTATATTCCAATTCCAATTACTGTTGTCATTTTATTAGTGTTGTCATTATCATTATTAGTTTCTTCTTTTCTGTTCTATTAAACCGTTCTTATCTCAACCCACGAGTTTTACTTCTTCTCCCGATTTCCTCCCCCATCCCACTGGGTGGGGGGGGAAGTGAATGAGCAGCTGCGTGGTGCTTAGTTGCTGGCTGGGGTTAAACCACGATATGTATATTAATTATACATTATTTATATTGTATAGCTTATTTTAAAAAAATTGTTGAGCACTTTCTCCCCCAACTCCTCTCCACTTCGTTAAATCACAAGTTTCAAACACTTGTCAGTACTTTTCCAGGAAGTTGTTATCACAGTACTAGATAAGACTGATTTCTAAATACATTTTCAGAATCTCAGATTCATATTCAGCTTTTAAGTCAGAATATACTAGTCCTCCCTCAGCATCTGAACCTGTTATTTAAAGTGGGAGGTAGTACTGGAAATTGCAGTGTTGTGAGATTGTAACTTCACAGCTGAAATTGAAGAACTGACCCAGAGAGCTGCACCTGGCTGGTTTTCTGACCTCTATTTGAGGTCACGTCAGCTCCTGTAAAGCCCGGGTGTGATCTCACAGCATGGGACCATGAAGACTCCATCCAAAATTGAAAGGTTTCTCCTGCTGGCCAGGTCTGCTGAGCAACTGAGCCCCCAGCCACAGCCATCTCCTGGGAAATGCAGTGACTCTGTCAAGCTCCCACCCGGGGGGCGGGGGAAATCTTCTCAGGGAACTGCGCTCCCAATTTGAGGAGTCCCAATAGCCTAGAACTAGGCTTGTCCTCGATATCAGATACTTGCTGCATTTTAAGAATGTAGGTCTCCTGCTCAGCTCTGTTAAACTCCAACTCGTCTATTTTCTGGTCTGTATTCAGTTGTAATTGCATCTGTTTTACATACAGGTTGATTTTCCACTTGAAATACAGAGGGTTTCCTCTGCAATGTGTCTCAACATGCTACAGATACTGCCTTGGTACAAAAAAAAAAAAAAAGGTCTTCCTATCACTACAGAGACAGCAAGCTTTGAGCACTCATGGCTCTACAACGTCTCTCAGTGAGAGAGGGAACTCAGATGTCACCTGAAATTCATCTAATAGCAATTTCAGGGCTCTGCCTGAGCAGAATACTTAATGTGCCTGTCACCGTCTCAAAATCACATTTAGCACAAGGAAAAGGATGTATACTGTGTGACTTCATTACTCCAGGCAGACTAACATATTCGGAGACAATTGGGCAGTTCCTTTCAGAAGCAAGAACGTGGCAGACAGAGGCAAGCTACCTCCTCGTAGAATCCCAAAACACATGGTATGGTTCAGCCTGTTTCAGTACCCACAGGTTAGCATTCTTTAATCACTGAGCACAGAGGCTTGTTCCACTCTGTTCTTGTGACTTCTTCCACCAGCACAGTTAAGCCCCCCTTTTTGGAGTCCTTGGCTGTTAGAACCTGTCAGTTATAAAAAAACTGCAGAGGTCTCATTTCCTCTGTCAGGAACTTAATGGAACCCTAAACCCATTATTTTGTGCAAAACACAAGTTTATCCATGGTTGAAACCTCACTAATAGTAGTATCTCAGGAACCACATTAAAAAAAAAAAATTCTTACTCTTTTGCTAGGGAAATAACCCCCACAAGTTGTAAATAGTAATGTAGATATAAGGGAATTGTGTTGGCCTCAGTTGAATGTGAAATAAGAAAACAGTATCTGCCACACAGAGCAATTAATTTTAAAATTGTAAAAATAAACCCAAAGAAAACTCCCCCCCTCCCCGGTAAGCATACAAAATATGTAATATATCCTGCATTTTTTTACCCTAGCTGTTTTTCTGTAGATCTCAGGGTTTTATGCAGACTCTTTACCTTGGGATCTAGTGTTGGGATAATATCTGTGGAGAGGCAAACTTTTTTTCCATTCTTTCATTGCTGAAGCTGGGCATGAAAACCTAACACTAGCACACCTTTTCTTCCATACCAAAGTAAACTAAATTTATCCTCTGAGATTAAACAAGGCAGCAAATCTACGGCAGATTATTTTAATGCCTTGTAGCAAGTGGAGTGACATACTGCTCTTGTTGACCCATGTCAGAAAAGACGGGCTTTTGCACCAGTCTTAAGATCTGTTTGTGTTTATTTGTTTCTCATGAAGCTCATACAGTATAACTCAAATGCTGTAAAAATAGTAACTGATAGATGGTGTTTCTGTTCTTGCTGCCAAAGCATCATCCCTTTTCATTTTCCTTTTTCAGGGCTTGATGGTCCACGTAGGCTCTCTATCTAAATTTGTCCTCCTTTTCTTTCTCATCCCAAGAAGAGACTCCTCCTCTTTAAAGTATCATGCAGAAATGTGAAAAAATTTTCAAGGGGGATGAAAACTTGGCAAATTATTCTCATAATGTCACAGATTCTATTATTTTTATCTCTTTATATGATACATACTTTCTGGTAAAGAACAGTGTCATACATAGAGCCTCATAAGACCTTGGTAAGATTACATTTTTTAATGCTCATTGACAAAACACAAAAGGGCCTTCCCAATCAGGCCAGCCCATTTGGTTAACACAAATAGACAAAAGTCTTTTTGTAGCTCTAGCACATGAGAGCGTGATGTGGCTAGGTCTGTCCAGACTCCCCGTTTAAAGTCACCGTTCATATTACATCCTGGGCAGTTCTGAGAAGACAGGCATATTTCCCTTCCTGGTGCCAGTGCAATATATCTTAACTGCTCTGTTATGATGCTGTTTGTAGTAAAGGTAGTATCAAATATAAATTACTATCCAGAAACAATTTAACTATAGGGGCTATGGGGAAAAAAAGAAAAAAACAAATCTTCAATTTTCTTACTTTTCAAGCCTAAGCATGGTGACACCACATTAGTCCAATTTACTGGGTATAAAACTAAATTAAATCAATGCTTGAAGCTTTCCTTGAATATGCCTCAAATTCAGTTCATCTACCATTATTGAAAAGTATCACATTTAAGTCTTAATAATTCTTTACACTAGAGTGCTATTAATGTCATCATTATTATTATATTTCCCTATCTTCAATATATTATAGCTCTTAGAATTCAACTACAAAAATCAATGGGAAATTTGCATTTGATATAAAATATTCTAATCTATCACAATTAATTTCCTTCCCTGAATTATGTTAATTATCCTCTTCCCCACCTGGGAAGAAACCCCTATTGCATTCTTGACTAGATTTAGATCTAAAGCTGGTTCCCTGGCGTGCAAATCTTTGATAAAAATTCCATACTTACTCTCTCTTTTCTTCTGTCTTTTGTACACACAGTACAGTGAGAAATATTAAATGAAAGGTTTGGTTTGAACAACAGTTTTTGAATACAGAAGACATCTGGTCTTCCTTTAAATAAAAAAAATACTCCCTCAGTTCTTGCCCATGGGCAATTAAGCTGTACATATGCAATTTCAAGATTAAAAGCAGTGCTGAAAACCCACTCATGATTGACTGCTCAACAGTTTATACACATCTAAAGAAATATCTTTGACATGCAGTTTTCTTTCAGTTATTTCAAAAATTAATATCTCCTTCTCTTCCTAGCTTGAGGTGAACTTCTCATCCCCCAAAGTCCTAGAAACTCTTCTTTACTGAGAAATTATTTTAGATAAATGATCAGTTATTGTTTGAGGACCTACGCTCCTGTCAGTGAAATACTGAACAGTTCCTTTAGGCTGTTGACAATCAACATCATACTAATCATTGCTGGCTTTTCCAGACCTTTCCCCAAATGTTAGAGTAACAGAGTTTGCATCAGTTACCACCATTTGCACTGTTTTATGTAAGTCTTAGTTATCTCTGGTTTTTACTTTCCCCTGTGAATTTTGCTTAAGGATTCCCTCTTTCCAACCTGTTCTTCACATCTGACTGATGCCATGGTCATTTCAGTTTAAAACACACTTCCAAATTCACTGAAATCTTTATGGCCAACACTTCTCCAGTTTTGCTCACACATATGAATCTCACAGTGCATGGTCATGAACCCTGGCCGGTCTGGCACCTTGAAAGAGGGATATGTACCAAAGTAAAGTGATCCTCTGAAAATAACAGGTCAGTACCAGGTCTGTAAGAATGGGCCTTTAGCCTAAGGGTATAGGCTGGTTATATATCCGCCTCTTTGCCCATTTTTAACAGCTTATTTACTTGATTATAAAGTTACCACCACCAAAAGAATTTTGAAATTCTTGAAAGAAAATAATTTTTAATGCTGACATATTCTCAAATGCTAAGTTTCTTCTGAATTGACAGCCAGGAAATGTACATTGTTTAATATTTTTTCCCACTGGCTTTCAGTTAGTATATGAAAACTTTCTAGTGTAATTTGTATGTTCCCCTTTGTGCACTGGAGCTAGGGAAATTTTATAAAAGACTGGTGAAATGTCACCACATCTCTCACTTTAGAATTTGATTTGCATTTTGACTGAGGTTATGAAGGCAAAATGCAGGACAAAGTGGCTCTTTTGATTGCAGCCAAAAGATATGAGGAAAGAAATCTAGTTCTTGAAGCATGTAGTTTTACTGGAAAGTGTTTTCTTGATATTTTGCTTTTGTAAAACTATAATTTACACAGAGTCACAGGTTCAGAGGCTAGTTAACACAGGAACTGTTTTGGCAAGGAAGATTCTGCTAGGTTCAAAGTGGCTGAGTGTTATTGTACATAAATAGTTAGGTCATTGATGACAGTGATTATGTAGTTTTGTTCACTCCTCTAACCTCATTTAGTATTTTTTTTCCTTAGC
>VYZV01018512.1:24898-44121 GCA_013401275.1 Pandion haliaetus | reverse complement strand
TCATAGGAGAAAACAATAGGTTGGGAATTTTAACAACAATGGATGGAATGGATGGCCTTTATTACTAGAAGGCAACATTAACAGTAACTCAGAGACTTTATATCCTGCCCTTGTGCCTCTTGGGTGTTAAGATTGATCCCCAGAGTCAGAGAAGTTCTCCTTATTCTTTGACATGATGAATTGTTAAATTTTGCCTGTGCAGAGACTGGGTCTTCCAGCTGGCAGTGGTTGGAGAAGCTGCCCCAGGGGGGAGATACAGATATATGGCTTGGTCTCCAAACTCTTCCTTTAAGACACTTCATACTACCCTAAATAAAAGAGAGTGGAGAAGGTATATTCTACCTTTTTTTTTTTTTTTTCTTTTATTGGCCTGTCTGGGCATTTCACTTATGTCAACAAAAAAGCTGTGAGAATCATGTTTTCAGGTTGAGTGCTTTGTTTAGAATCTCTGGAGTCTTTCTTATTCAGCTTGAGAAAAAAATATGGCAGCACTTAGTTTGCAAGGTGTAGAGCAAAATACTGTGTACAACGTTATGCTGTATAATTACATGTTGCCACACGATTGCGTTGTCAACACTGTGTCTGATTACAAGGTAATTGCTTAGTTCCTAGTTTTGATGCAAAGCCTCTCAGAGACTTGCATATTAAACAAGTGTCCCACTCTTGAAAATAGTCAAAATAAAAGTTTAGTGAGACCTCATGTGATTGTATGGAAACTAATTTTACACTCAGATTATGCCGGGCCTGATCCATCTCTGATTAACCTCAGCTGAAATCCTCTCATTTATCCTCTTATTTATTGTAGGATACTCTGGTGAGATATCTCTTACCAAATAGTGTATTCACAGCAAGTTTGGACCTTCAGCTTCTCCCTTTTGCAGGGCTTGAATGTGAGGGGGCTTCATACATTTAATATAGCTGTATGTCTCCTTGTCTTCCTGCCCACATGTGTGACTTCTGCAGTTAGTGTCTCTAACCAGCCTTATTTATTTTTAAAAAAGTGATAAACAAGAACAAGGCAACATCGGCTGGTAATCCATATTATCTTTTCACTCTTTGTCTATATGGATATACCCTCCCCAAATATACCATGTTACTATTAAGAAGTGGGGTGTCAGGAACTTGGGCGACAGGTGTCTTACAGGTACTTTGCTAACACCCGTTTGTGTGTAAATCAGGTGTCACTGAGGGGACAGGCTGTGCCTCTAGATTAAAGCTGCAGAACATGGCAATGCTCCCTTCCCCTTCCCGAGCACAAATCCTGCCTTTCCTTGCCCACTGGTCTCACGGAGTTCGGGAAGCCTCTTCCTTCTCCGTTGCAGAAATTCCCTTCAGCAATCTGTTAGAAGGGACCTGAGTGAAAAGCTGTGCATCTGCCTTCACCAGGCCTTGTCTCGCTCTGGCTTTTAGGCCACAGAGGGCAAAACATAAGAAAATGCAGTAATCGTGTCCTTAGATGTTGCACTCGGGATGCTCTGAAACAGTGGCAGGACTGATATTACTTAAATTTGGAAGCTGTGTCAGAGCTCATTGATTTCTAATCGAAGTCATCAAACAAGAGAAACTACTTTGGCAGGTGGGTGAGCTGCTTCTGGGCTGACAAAGGACAAGGTGTGGTGGGGATCCTCTCTCCTCTCTCTCCAAAGGAATTTAATCTCTCTTTCTGGGCTGGCTTCCTGCCCCTCCTCAGCTGACTTCCAGTGCTATTTTCAGGTAGAGCTGGTCCAGCTGTTTGCCGAGTCTGTAAAGGTGCTCTGTTTAAATTATTTCCTCTAGAATGACAGGCTTGTGCTACACAAGCAAGATGGCCACTGTTTGGTCTTATCAGTCAACTCACATTTTCACACAAGTAATATTTTGTCAGTGTTGGCCATGATTTCTATTTGATTCGTTTTGCACTATCTGATCATCAACAAAATCCCTGAGCTCATTTGTCATCATGATATTTATAATGACAGGTTTTGAGCCGAGCATGAGTACAGAATAGAAACTGTGCAAGAATGGTTATCGTTTCCTGGAAGGGGAATTATTTCAAACCAGAGATGGAAAAATAGGAAAAAAAAATTCTCTTACACCTAGCTAGGAAAATTATTGATATCTGTATGTGTATTATTTATTATCTGCCTACTTCCTTCACAAAATTATGCTGTATATCCTTACCCCATTTCCATGGACCACCTTCAGGGTGTGTATCTTCTACCTTGTCCTCCTGTGGCTGCTGAAAATTCCCCACTAGCCAGCAAACTATGGATGCAGTCAATGTATGTCTCCATAACCATAGTAGCGGATTTTGCCACCTTGGAATCATGACAATGTGGATATTCCATCAGCATTGCCCAGCAGATAGTCTGTATTATGTGGTAAAGCAAATATACTTACAGAAAATGTAAGTTAAATCTTATAAGCACCATAATGATTTTAAATAAATAAAAAAAATTATACTTACAAATAATAGAAATTTTTGATTACCAGAAGAATGACATTTCTTTAAATACCTGATTATGCTACCCTGGTTCTTTGTGAAAATGTCTTCAGAAGAAAAGCCTGAGAACTAAAATCAATAGTTCTACCAGATACTAAAAATCATAACTTAACTATAGAGGTACTGATGTTCTGGCTCCTGAGATGATATCATGCTATAGACATCTGGTCTGTGAGTAGGGCTCCTAGGATATACAACAGTAGAAATAATAACATATTATTACCTATGACTAAGTTTGTTTTTTCAGCTCAAAAAAGTAATACTGCCAATAATCTTCCCAAATTCTGTGCTTTCTCTTTCTGATACAGTTGACTACTATCTAGCAGTGAGCTCCGTGTCTTGTCTGTGCAGGAGAATATGGCTTTAATTACCAATTTGGTTTATTACTGCTATTTTAATATGGCAATCCTGATGATTTTACAGTGTGTACTCCCTTGATTCTTTATAGTTAACGCCTCACCATAGACACTTGATGATCATCATGAAAGCTGTCTCTTGGACACGTAAGGAAGAAGGAGATGTTACAAAGCAAGGACTTGTCTGCTTGTAGTAATCCCAGGGTAAAGGAAATAGGAAAAAAGATAGTCTGGGACAGTTACAAAGCTCAAACTCAGTACAGCAGAAACATTTGCAAAGCAATTTTAATCAGTGCAATTCTGATTCTGAAAGTGCAGTACAGGTTAAAGAAAGCTAAAATATGTACATAAGCATGGGCTTAATAAGGTGATGGCATAAGCTGATGTATTAATGAAACGCTGACACAGACTAGTTTGTCCAGCTCTGGTATCCTACTGGTCTTACAAGATGAGAATGTATTAATGGGCTGTTATTGGTAGTTCTGCAAACTATCTTGGGCATGTTGCATGAGTTATGTGGTGACTGCTGGATGCTTATAAGGATCTTGTTTCTCTTTGTGTTCTTTACAATAAGGAAAATGCTTAAATGAATAATGCATTTCAGTACCTCTTGCCCGAGTTATTTTTGGCTAATTAGGACTTCTTTCCTCTGTGTCCTTTATTTGTTGGTGTTGAGTGCTTTGCACTACTTCATACCTGTTAGTATACTTTTTTTTACTACTGTCTTGCTGCTAGTTAGCAAGAATGTTATGCATTAATATTACTGGACTGAATGCTCAGGGGGTGCAACAAGAGGGAACAAATATAATTTTTTTGTAAATGACAGCAATTTCTTGCATGTTTAAACTGGAAGATGAAGATGAGGAAAAGTGCAAACACGGTTACTTTCAGATTATTTAATTTCATTATCACAGGATGTTGAGTTATCATAAACTACAGTTGTAATGCCCGCATTATACTGATACTAAATTGTAAATGCAACAGTCGAACAGTCAAAAATATAATGAAAATTACAACTGTGTGGTGAAAAAATATTTTCATAGAAAGCGATGTCTTTAGGTTGTTGAGGGAGATTGTTGATATGTGTAGGCATCTAGCTCATAGTACCTACTTCTGAAAATCTGATTTGCAAAATCTCTCTGGAGACTCTAGTATGACCCTAGTGGCTGTCACACTGGCTGTGTTTCAGTGCGTTTCAGGATGAAACGGGACAACTGAACACAGTGTAATATGCAGAGCCATCTATCTTCCCTTCCTCATCAAATAGTTGATGCATTATGGATTTTTTTTCAAGCTTTTGATCAGAAAACAATAAGGAGGTGACTAGCAAAGACAGAATAATGTGTGTGATGGGGCAGTGTGGTTTTATTAAGCATAACAAGTTGATTTTCTTTGGGACCCTGGTATGCAAGATCCCACTGCGGGATGTACACGCTGTCAGTCTGCGAGACTGTGCAGATCTCTCCTGAGATGTAAGAGTTCCCTGGCATGAGATGTTGACTTCCCTACCATAAAGCAAAGCCCTGGGCACATCTGCTGTTCCATCAGCTGCCACGGTCTGGAAGAGCTGCATTAACCAAAATAAAAAAACCTCAGAAGTGCAAGGACTTGCATTGCAGGTACAGTGAACGTTATTAACACGGTGATAGCTTGTGCACAAGGGATCAAAGGGCTGAAAAATGAAAACAGCTCCATCTGTTCTTGCCAAAAGGAACCGAAGTAGAAAATCACAAATTTCTTACTGTATTTAGTACGCGAGGTGTTCCCTTGGTTGGCTTGCTTATATTTCCAAAATAAAAAAGACACTTTAGTAAAACAGTGCAAAACTGCCATAATTTTGATCCATACATCTCCATATTTTTTTGTAGTCCATCAGTGCTTAGAACACTTTCTGTTGTAGCTCACCCACACTCTTAACTGCATATGTAGTATAGCTTTGAAAGTAGCTCCATTATATGCCATTTGGGGCTTCATATTTATTATTTTGCAGCATCAATTGTGCTCAGTTTGCAAGCAAAATAAACTATATTTACTTTAAATGCCAATTCTGCAAATTCGACTTGGGAACTGGGAATTACAGTTTCTTTTTGCAACTATATTTTGACCCTGCCAATAAAAGTTGAGAATTGGCAGAAATTTCCATAGCTCAGTTGAAGCAATTCTCTGGTCCGAAGTCTAAATAGAGAACATATTTCAAAATAGTATGGATTATGTGTGAACTAAAATGGACTCCGCTCCAGTCACTATGGTATTTCAGAGCCAGCTGAGCTACAATAATAAAAAATGCTAAAATGTATTTGTATCAGTCAAGTGAGCAGATCTAATTTAGGATACACATGCAAGAAGAAATAGGCAATTTCTGTTCTGTTACTTTAGTTCAAGTCTTTTATTATTCCATTGACTTAAACTGAATTTCTGTGGACTTAGCCAGTGTAACGGTGATCACATTCAAATCTGTGAAGTAAAACCCAGCATTGACGTGAATGATGATGTAATTTACACTACCTGATCGTTTATAATGTCTTTTTGATCAACCAACACTTGATAAAGCTCTTATCAATGTTATTCACATTCTGATGCATTTTGACCTAGACTACTGTCTAGCATATGTGGCCATTTATTCCAGGCTGTATTTTAACAAATTGACTTCAAGTGGGCCACTTCAACCTTCTTTTTGCACTGTACTCTTGACAGTGTTGTGTGGTTTAACAGAATTTGGACTGAAGCAATGAGAATTAAAGAAGATAGGATAAAGATGATAGGATGGGGAATAAGATAAAAAGACTGTGAAATCCATTTAATTTTAAAAAAGCACCAAGTAGTGTCCTTAAAAGCTCTTCCTTCATATCTTTTGCTTACATTAGAAATCTGAATGTAATATTTATCTCTGATGGAGACCTTCTTTGAAGTACTTTGATTTGCTTATCTGAGAAGAGGTTTCTTTTTTTCCCCTCAGGTCTCAGCCAGTAGTTTTTTGGATGAGATGGACTGTTCACTGAATGAAAAAGCAAAGAAATGGAACTGGTCTTGGGAAGTTTGTATTTCTGTTATTTATTGATATGATATTGTTATTGGTCTAAATGCAGACCTATGTGTAAAGAGGAATAACTCTGCTTAGGCATCCAGTCCAACACAGCACTCTGCAAAAGACTACTCTATTAATTACAAAATACATTGGTCTCACTAGCAAGAGCAACAAGACTGATCAATCCTCCTCAGCAATGAAACATCAGACAGTCTAAAACGCTAGTATGACAACAATGTATAGTTTGGGACCCAAGAAGTGCAATGACAATAACAATAAAAATCCACATTTATGGGGCACTTTATCAAACAAACATCTCAAGGCACCACACAATAAAAACATAAGAAAATGAAATCAAACAGAGCTGTGGGCTTGATTGAAGGGAAATCATTGATACTTATTCCTAAAAGCGTAATGAAAAAGAAACCTTCATTTCTTGATGTCTAGCATAAAAGTTAGAAATCTGCTTCGGAGGCCTAGTAATAATATCCTGGAGACAATTTCTTTTCTTGCTGATTCTATATTTGTTCTGGCATGGTGCAGAATAGGGTGTCTGAAACAGTAGATTGAAACTGATTTAGAGAGTATGGTTACCACCTTCTAATCCAAAAGGTTATTCATGATTATAGAAATAATGCCTTAAATTTGAGGAATAGTGCAAGAATTTAGCTCAGATAATTTCTGATCCTTTAGCTATTTTCTCTCCTTTTTTTGATGTGCCACCTTCTGTCTTTGCTTCAGATTCATGCAGGTGGCTCTACATATGACTGTACCAAGTCACAAAACAGTTCTGTCCTTTTTCCTGCTTTCCTATTCCCAAGTTCCTTTCTGTTGATAGTGGGATTCCTCTCCTGCATCCAACTGCATGATGCAATTATCTCTGTAAACCCAAGTACAAACCTTTTGGTCCATTCTTCAACCACAAGAGTGGGCACACCAGAGACTGTGTCAGTTTTCCTCTTGGCAGATATGCTAGGTGAAGACACTTATATATAGAAAATGTCATCACTAATGACTCATTCCACTGCCCACCAGCATATGAGTTGGGAGGAAAAAAGTTTTATTAGTAATTCTTGTAAATTCCTTATCACTTAGAGTGAAGCACGTATTAGTCAATGGGCCTTTCAAAGGTAAAAGAAAGAGTAATATATGGAAACCAGGTTTTTGTTGATGCTTTATGTTTCAATGTCATAAGCAAATTTCATTAGCTAAAAACGATAAAGCAAAAATATACACAAAGTTTTCATGTAGTCTGAATAGAAAGGGAAAAGATGTATATTTACAAGGCTAGTAAACTTCTTCAGCCAGGCTCTAAGTAGGTATATTTAACATATGGAAGAACTTTATATGGAATATAGTTTTCCCCTTTTAATATCAACTCCTCTTATTTGATAGAGACTTATCTTCAAAAATTCACTGTAATACTGTGGGCCAAGCTGTGGAATAAAAGCCTATCAGCGATGATACTAATTTGAGCAGCTCTTCCTGCCCAGAAGAGTTGAAAGATTTGTTCCAGAACACTTCAAAGAACACTAGGCAGTTATGCATTTTGGAAATGAAAAGCTGTTATCAGCAGGCTTTTTTGCTTGGCTATCTTTGCTTGGGGACTTGGTGTATTTTGGGGGCGATGCTTGGTTTTGGGGGTCCTTTTTTGTTGTTGTTGTTGTTCCTTAAAAGCTGTTAAGTATTTTTTAATCAAGGGATTTTTTTCCTCACAAAATCTTGAATTTTGAAGCCACAGCTACTCACATATGCTAGCTGTTTATGTTTACATTTATGGATACCCCCTCATAAATCTAATGGAAAAAGAATAAGGATAATGACATAATAATAACTACAATTTTTTTATTTTTAATTTGCCATTAGTTGTGATTTTAAAGTTGAAAGGTTACGCAAGTAAGCTAACAGATAGCAATCTACCACCAGTAGTGTTACGAGATGATATTGCTATTGGAGGACTCCTATGGATTCCCTACTGTTATTGCTAGAAAGTATACACCAGCATCTGTTGTGAGAAAGAACTCTGAATGGAGTTCGTTGTAATTACTTTATTATTCAGTGTGAAGTCATGAATAATGAGTCTTCGCTGAATACAGACTATGATTGTGGGGTTTTTTTTCACATTTCCAAATGTGTAATTCTTTGCACTGGTTTTACTGGATTCATTGATAAGGATATACTTGAGCCATAAGGTCCTGAAAAGTGTGTCAGAACCAATAATTGATACCTCTGAGTGAAAGCTGCTATTTATTTTATTGCCTCTGGTGTCTAGGAGGAGCAGTTCCGTATTTAGAAAGCAAATACAATTTCTGGACATCTAAGTCTGTCCCATTCATGCATTTAGACAGCCTGGACACTGTCTCACCAGGAACAGATGCAGTGGGAGCTCCAACCATATCCTCTACCCATGGCTCAGAACTCTGAAATAGATATGCTGTAAGGAAAAGAGCTAGAATGAAGCTCTGATGAGTAGTATCTCCAGAATGGCACTAGGAACAGTTATAGGGCTTCCTGCAACAGCAAACTGAGACCAGTGAGAAAAGAGACACTGACAGCTGAATTTATTCCAGTTTTTAAACTTTACAGGAAACTTGTATTGAGTCCCTTGACAATGACCCCAGAGGACCTCCATCTTCCCTTCAGGCAACCAAGACCATGTTTCCTTGACAGGTAGCAACCGCTGGAATAGAAATCAAAGCTTTCTTGGCTCAAAGCCTGTGCTTCATGAACTTCAGTACCATGAAACACAAAGAGTGGGCCAGACAGAATTGACAGAACACTGAGTCCATAGTGCCACAGATTTTGTGCTGGATTTTGTGGGTCCTGGTCACACAAAATCAGCCAAAGCAAAATTGAATCAAATGCCTCCTGAGGCTGAAGGTCAGCAGATGTGGCTTTACATCTCATCTGTGATACCAGTGCATCTGGAGAAGCCTGCATGCTAACCAACTGCTACAAGCTTCCTCTGTGCCTATCCCTCAGATATAGCATGGGTTGGCAACCTGTGACCACCAACCTTTCAAATGGTTCAGGTGGCTGTCTCAACCCTGAACTGATTGATGAAGTAGCTGTGGGAGTCTCTGCCAGTTCCCTAACAAAAAAAAAAGGCAACCCTCATTTCCATGCTCAGTGGGATGTCTATGTCAACTATCAGGTGCAATGAATAAGTAATAAGCTCAAGAGAGCTTTCCATTAATATCCTTTTCCTCAGGTTCAGAACTCATTGACATTTCTCCCATGTTTGCTTGAACAATCTGTTACCTTCAGTCATCTTTATTTGTATGAACCCAGACACTGCATAGCCGGGTGAACAAAGACATCACCATTGACGAGTTTCTTCAAACTGATCAGTCCAAACTGCATTAACTCTCTTGTGTGAATTCTGTCTGAGCCGAACAGTTCAATCCTAGAAACTGTTCACTAGAAACAGAAGACAGATGATTATCCAGGCAAAGAGTGCTTCTGTCAGGTGGCAGTCTAGAAGAAGCTGGTGACCTGCACGAAGAATGCATTCCTTTATTCAGCAGTATAAGCAAACTTTCATACAGAAAAGCCTATAAATAGCTTTGACTTCTCCAAATTTGAAAATAAATTTCACTTCTGTAGATATTAAATAGAGGCACTTCCGAAGGAGTGAATCTGTTTTACTAAGGGAATGAATAAACATGCTTTTTTTTCCTCATCAAGACAGTTTAATCTCCAAGCTATTAATTTTTAAAAATCTTACTTTTTTTACTCAAAGCATATTGTAAAATACTAATGCCTGTGGCTTTGGGCAAGTTTGTAATAAGCTTCTGTAAAAAGGTGATTGAATTTTATCTAATTTGAAGTCAATGGAAAACCAGAAAGAAAGGGATTCCTGAATGTATTTTGCAGCAGTTCCAAACATTCATTGGATTCATGAAACATTCATTAAATACCCTTGCTGGAATATTAGTCATGATCAAGAAGTACTATGCTGACTGTGTGTACTGATAGCTGGAAATTTTACCTCTAGATAGATTAGAGATTACAATAGGGTTTCCTTACTTTTCTGATCCAAATACACTGATACAAACAAACTTCTATTAACTTCAGTAACCTGTTAAAGGTAATTGAGTTTCAGATCTCTGGGGCATTCTCTAGTTCTGCATCACTGCAAAAGTTTCATGGAGACTTGTTTAGGCTAGCTCATAGGGCATACTCAGAACAGTAGCAAGTGTAATAAGAAGGTCTTGCTGAGGCAGAATGGTCATGAGTGTCTTGGGTCTGTGCCGCAATGTTTGGTAGCGGGGGGGTACAGGGGTGGCTTCTGTGAGAAGCTGCTAGAAGCTTCCCCCATGTCTGACAGAGCCAATGCCAGCTGGCTCCAGGATGGACCTGCTGCTGGCCAAGGCCGAGCTCATCAGTGATGGTGCTAGTCCTCTGGGATAACAGATTTAAGAAGGAAAAAAAAGTTGCTAGGGCACAGAAACTGCAGCCAGAGGAGAGAGTGAGAATGTGTGAGGGAAACAACCCTGCAGACCCCAAGGTCAGTGAAGAAGGAGGGGGAGGAGGTGCTCCAGGCACCAGAGCAGATTCCCCTGCAGCCCGTGAGGAAGACCACGGTGAGGCAGGCTGTCCCCCTGCAGCCCAGGGAGGTCTGTGGTGGAGCATATATCCACCTGCAGCCCATGGAGGAACCCACGGCAGAGCAGGTGGATGCCCGAAGGAGGCTGTGACTCCGTGGGAAGCCCACACTGGAGCAGGTTTTCTGGCAGGACTTGTGACCCCATGGGGGACCCACGCTGGAGCAGTCTGTGCCGGAAGGACTGCACCCTGTGGGAGGGACCCATGCTGGAACAGTTCGTGAAGAACTGCAGCCCGTGGGAAGGACCCGCATTGGAGAATTTCGTGGAGGACTGCCTCCTGTGGGAGGGACCCCATACTGGAGCAGGGGAAGAGTGTGATGAGTCCTGCCCCTGAGGTGGAAGGAGCGGCAGAGACAATGTGTGATGAACTGACCGTAACTCCCATTCCCTGTCCCCTTGCGCTGCTGGAGAGGGTAGGTAGAGAATTCAGGAGGGAAGAAGGGAGGGGTGGGGGAAGGTGTTTTAAGATTTGGTTTTATTTTTCATTACTCTACTCTGGTTGATTGGCAATAAATGAAGTTAATTTTCCCTAAGTTGAGTCTGGCTTGCCCGTGACGGTAATTGCTGAGTGATCTCTCCCTGTCCTGATCTCAACCCCTGAGCCTTTTATTATATTTTCGCTCCCTTGTCCAGATAAGGGGAGGGGGTGATAGAGCGGCTTTTGTGGGCACCTGGCACCCAGCCAGGGTAAACTTACCACAATGAGGCAGCAGATCTTGGTCTACCTGGATGTCGTCTTTGGCTTAGCAATGGTGGATCCAAAATACTGACAAGCAACAGCCAGGCTGCATGGGCATAAGATATCAGCTAATTTAGAGATGATAATTTGCTTTTTTCTAATTTGCACTAGAAAAAAAGCAATGCTTTACTGAGGAAAAACTTACATAATAAAATTCAGTTTGACAAAGTTCATCCTGGGTCAAAACGTGCTATAAACTTTCAGTCCGTCTTTACATTGTTTCCTTATATATATCTACAATTAATATACCTACTTGTGGCTCCCACGTCATCACCTCGTAGGACTATCAAGAAAGAGAAACATTTTACTCCATTGGGTTTCAAGGAGCTGTGCAAACATGCAGTGTTTCTTTTTGCAGTCATTCATATCCTGACGTGGTAGTCATACTGATCTGATCGGTTAGAGAACACATCTGTTAATTTTCTCTCCCTCCAGAAACCAGAAAAATTAACAGATCTAATAGTGTTCATGTTTAGTGATGATATTGTCAGACTTTTTTGTTTTGGGCTTGAAATAGAGCATGGGCTACACAGTACATGCAATGGTTTAATCACAAGTCCTTCCCATTAATGACAGCTTAAATATGAAAGAGTCCACGGACTTTCTGCCCCAAAAGAGGGAGCTGTCACATGTACAGTTTGAGAAATCTACATTTTAATAATCCTTTATTTTGAAAGGTAGAGTTCCTTTAATGACTGATTTTAATTAAAAAAAGACTTCTACTTATACCTTTATTAATGTTCCCTTTTAACGCACCTTCTTTTGCAATATAAGATCTTTTTAATGACAATGAAACATATATGTAATGTTTATGATCTGATGTAATGTTTATGATCTGATTTAATGTCATTTTTAAATGAGAAAGTTATTAAAACATGAATCGTGTTGCAGCTAATAAAAAATGAGAGGAATCACAGAAGCAAAGGCCCAGTCAGAAATCTGTGGCTCTTTAATGCAGAAATATTTATTGTGTGATGGTATTAAATGAATCACAGGGTCTAATCTCTTAGTTCTTTACCAAGGCCTGTATGGGAGAAATGAGATTCAGACTAGATGCATATGATACATGGGACTCTGCATTGGCATTTGAGTCTTACATAAAAACCTTTATCTCAAAATGCTTCAAGGAATTGAATACAATTCACCAAATTGACTACAATGCAATGAATGAGTTGCAAATTAGTAAATTGCTATTTGCTTATACAGTTGATAGAACATTTAAAGAGAGGATATCTAAGCAGTAGGTGCTATAATTCATGGCGCACCTGTGAGAGCAGCCACCCCTAGTTTCTGGTCTGAAAGCCATGGGGACAGACTCTGGGGCATGTTGGTGGAGCAAGGAGGAGAGAGGAATGGGAAGCTGAAGTAGCTGAGAGTCCTCTGAACTAACTCCCATCATTTTTGTAGCTTTAGTTAATACCAGGAGGTGTCACCATTGGCACCAGTATAGAAGAACCAATAAGAGGAAAGAAGGAGGGGTGTGCACCGAGAGGGAAAAGATTTTTTTTTTTTTTTTTATGCATAGGTCCATGAAAACCTGGCAGCCTGCAGTGATGGGAAAGATACATAATGTGATAAAGCTTGGTAACCGGCATGTGTGATTGAACAAACCAATGAAGAGATAACATTTGAAAGCTTTACAGCTTGGAAAGCTGTTAGCAAGCTGGTGTCCCCTTCATCATTTTTAATTTTACTTTTACTGCCCTTCATTTGCTTTGACGGGTTGATGTTGCCATGGTGCAGTTGAAATTCTCATAAAAGTGCTGTTACCCTTTCAAGATGGCTATTTTTTCCTAGGGTTTATACCACATTTTATAGTTATGTCAGAAGGTTTACTTGGTTTATGAATTCTCCAAGCTCTGAGACTGCTCTAAAAACTCTGTGTTGCAGTTCAGCTTTTGCCTTTTAATTTGTGAGATTTAACAACCACTACATCAGTGTGTTATATCTCTACATAATTAGAAAACTCATTTTACATGTATCCTTTTGTTAATAAGGGTAAATAAAATTTCTACTTGTCCCTAACCTCTTTGATCTGTAGTTTCTTTAACAAGAAAAAAAAAAAAAGGCATTTTTTTTTCTGACTAAAGCTGTGTGGTTCCTTTTTATACTAATCCCCCAACTTTTACATGATTTATCTCATGTAGGAAAATAATTTCAAAAGGTCTTTCTACTCCCTATGAAATACCATACCCAGTGTTCATAGAGATACTCTTATGCTTGCAGTGGAAGTTGATTCATGTCAGATGTGAATTGGTCCCATGGTGCTTTTGCAATCACAATTAATTTCCCCTTTGCTTGCTCCATAGCAATTCAGGCTAAGGATCTATGGAGTGAAACTCTTGTCAATGGTGTTGTGAGTTAAACTTTTTGCAAGATGTTTTTTAAAATGAATGTGCACATTTTGATAAACCTGAAAGCCTGTTAGTCATTAAGAACTGTGCTATGTGACGCCAACTCTGCGTGAACAACAGACCAACTTTACATCTTGAGTAGAACTTTGGGGTGGGAGAGGGTAGAAAGGGCAAGAAGAGACTTTCTAGACTTTACGTTAAAGTCTAGAAAAATTGTTTGGGAAAAATATGTCCTGTAAAGGCAGGTGGTGAGATTCATTCATTAATTACCATTTCTGTCACTGTTTTGGAAGAAAAAGTGAATTTAATAAGTGCACTGTATCTGGCTTTCATAGCAATACTGGTGCTAAAGGAAGGAAGGAATGTTTCAGACACAACTCTATTGAATTGGTATTTATTGCTTTCAGCAGAATTAAAAGCAAAAATTAGAAGCTGTCTCTTCCCAAAGGCCCTCCTGTAAGGCTCTGGGAAGGATACTAAGCAGTGTCATTAAAGGCAGCACAAACTAATCCAGAGAGGAGCACAAGTTGCACCTGGACATAACTTTTGAATAATCAAAATTTTCAACCTGCTCAGACCTGGGTTGGTCCAATTTCTGGCACTAACATAAAATTAAATGAGCAAACAGTGTTTAAATGTCAAATAAGTGTCAACAAGCAAACAGAGTGAGACCCAGAATTGGCGTCTTACTATCACAGGTAGTATCAGATACATCAATTCTTGTAAATACCTTGCTGGAACGATGTGTTGAAGAGTAACAATTCGGCATAATTTCAAGATGCTTTTGGTAAAAACTAAATAAAATCTCAGCTATCTACACCTCAGGAGACCTACACTGTATAATGTGTAGTCCACCTCTAACAGGAACAGGTATTATTAGTGCCTTTCACAGCTTTGCTTTGATTTCCTTCCACTTACGTATTTTACACTATAGTGTACTGACCAGTACTGTCATATATATTTATATATTATGTTTGCACATAGCACAAGGACTGTTTGCTCACATATGACTGAATTATATTGCCTAAGCAACAGAACAACTCACCTAGTTTTTCTGAATTTATTCAGAATGTGGTGGTGAATGAAGTTAAAAATCCAGTTGGCGGTGGGTCACAAGTGGTGTTTCCCCGGGGCTCAGTACTGGGGTCAGTTCTCTTTAATATCTTTAACAGTGATCTGGACAAGGGGATTGAGTGCACCCTCAGTAAGTTTGCGGATGACACCAAGTTGGGAGAGAGGGTAGGAAGGCTCTGCAGAGGGATCTGGACTGGCTGGATCATGGGGCTGAGGCCAATAGTATGAGGTTCAACAAGGCCAAGTGCCGGGTCCTGCACTGCGGTCACAACACCACCATGCAACGCTACAGGCTTGGGGAAGAGTGGCTGGAAAGCTGCCTGGCAGAAAAGGACCTGTGGGTGCTGGTTGACAGCCGGGTATATATGAGCCAGCAGTGTGCCCAGGTGGCCAAGAAGGCCAACGGCATCCTGGCCTGTATCAGAAACAGTGTGGCCAGCAGGAGCAGGAAAGTGATCTTCTCCCTGTACTCGGCACTGGCGAGGCCGCACCTTGAGTACTGTGTTCAGTTTTGGGCCCCTCGCTACAGGGAAGACATGGAGGGGCTGGAGCGTGTCCNGAGACCTTGTCGCTCTCTACAACTACCTGAAAGGAAGTTGGAGTGAGGTGGGTGCTGGTCTCGTCTATCAAGTAACTGGTGATAGGATGAGAGGAAATGGCCTCAAGTTGTGACAAGGGAGGTACAGATTGGATATTGGGAAGAATTTCGTTACTGAAAAAATCGTTAGGCATTGAAACATGCTGCCCAAGGAAGCGGTTGAGTCATCATCCCTGGAGGCATTCAAAAAGCATGTAGACAGGGCACTTCAGGACATGGTTTGGTGGGCATGGTTTATGGTTGGAGTTGATGAACTTAAAGGTCTTTTTCAACCTAAATGACTCTATGATTCTATGATTATGCACTGAAGTAACTTCCCCGAATTTGAATGATTTAAAACTCTGGAATTTGGAAGAAAGCTTGTCTTTGAAAAACAGAAGATTAGAAAAATTGCATCTAGGTATACGAGTCATCCAGCTATATATAGATTTGATCAGGTCATCTGAATAAGGAACTTACATTTGCTTCCATTTGCACTTATAATTTAGGGAGGAGTGAAACGGAGGTGAAAAACAAATGTTCTTGACTCAAAGGTATTATTACATCATGAAGTGGGGTTTTTTCCTCCAAAGTTAATAGGTTTGTTCCCATCACCCTTGCAAGAGTCCCATGCAGCTCTATATTGTTATTTTATTTTAGCTGAATGACAGTTTAAATGTCATTGTAATCATGACCTGTCCTTAAAATGGTATCATTTTGTTTTGGTCTCTTGTTAAATACTTTCCTCCTTAATTGCCTTTTCATTCAGCCGGAAGACTTATAATGGCAACCACAGCACAGCTGAAAAACAATTCAATGTATCAGTCACAGACTCTCATAATGGAGCACCTTAATAAGAGCAAGTTCTGTACTTCTTGAAGGCACAAGATAAATTAGGTTCATAGTCCATTATTTGAACAAGGGTATCTGACTTATGGCAAATCTATCTGAAAGAGTATTGTAGAATTGTATTTTATCTTTAAGAAATGTGTTTTCTAAAAGTAAGATATTTACTTCTGTTGCAGTAAAGGATTTAAACAGAAGAATTTCTCTCTAATGTTTGTTGAATCATACTAGAATGATGAGGTAGAACAGAGCCATACATCAAACAACCAATGTGAAAAACTTAACGTTGTATTTTATTTCAGGAGGGAAGGCTGAGCACAGAATGCCCAATGGTTTTGCCAAGAGCACACTCTCTCTTCCTTATTTACCAAGCTATATATACAATGAAGAAGGTGACAGCACTCTTAAACTTTTTCTACTGCTCAAATTTATAGATGTGCACATTTACTTTTTCTTTTGCAAAGAACATCACAACAGCAGTGCTGGAGACTGCATTTCTCTAGCTCTGTAGAACAGCTATAATGTAAAGAGAAGCAAGGCAGTTGTTCGGTGGGTTTTTTTCTGTAGATGCCCTATCAGTTTGTCCTCTTTGTCAAGTAGAGAGCTGAGAATGGGTGAAAAGAGACCTCTGGCTTTCTTCCCAAGCCTGTTTTGGGGGGCTTTTCCTTGCTGTGTACTAATAAGTACCACAGGCACTATTTACTCTGGTGGCCATTTTCCTCTACCTTAAGCATTGAACTGACACTAAGAACTCATTTTTTGGGTGCCTGTCAGGCATCATCAGACAACCACTGGGTTTTAGTATGACCTGGAAGGGATTCAGACTTACAGTTTAACACCTGAGAAATGTTATAATGCACTGAAGTTTCCTCTACAAGTCCCTTTTGTTTTGGCCCACATAACAGTCAGATTCAACCTTCCTGTGTAAACGCTTGCTCCTAATCTTTACCAGAAGTGTCATGAGGTCAGCCAATCCTTTCTTGATATTTCTTGATCCACGACTAGGATACAGATAAGATTTGAGGCAATCAGTTACTCTTCATACAGTTTCTTAAAGTATAAATGGAAAAGAGGCTTACTGTGATTTTTGATCCTGTCTTACCAACCCCTTCATTCAACTGCCTCAGTGCCCTTGGTTGGCATTTTGAACTCCTACTCCTGGAGTAGGACTATTTCACTTAGAATAAATAGATGAGGTGTCGGGTAAAAAAAAATGTGTTTATTGGATGTAAGGATGTGTTTAAGGATGTAGCTCTCTGTTCTTGCTATGTTACCTACTACTGTAATTCTGCGTACAGTTTTACTTTCTAAATACTGAGTCAATGAACTGTGCTCAGTCACTCGCAGTCTCCTTGGTCCTAGTGAGAAGGCATTCTGTAGACTGACTACCAAGTCAGTGAGGTAAAGTGGAGACTTAGGACAAAAGCAAAGAGAGTCTGTAAACCCTGGCTACAAATGGGTCTCAAATGGGTTTCATAACCATCACACTGTTAACAGGAGTTTGGTACAGTACAGTTTCTCCCTGTCATGGATTCAGGGTGTCTACCTAACCAGGTGGAGATAAGGGACCGCATAAGTCCTTCTGGTAAAGCAGCTTTGATCCAGAGCAGTGGATATGTGATGTTGTAGGCACCTACAGTGATTATTGGAAAACCTGCAATAGAAATTATAAATGTGGAAGCAGGGAGAAAGAAGACTGAGAAAACCTCTCACCTGCTTCGCCCAGCCATTAAGGGTCCATAGCTATTGGGTGCCTTTCTCCTCTTTCTCTCTTGAATAAGGAAAAAAAGTTCAGCTCTTTCCTAAATAGTGGGCCAGATGCTGTGCTGCTGTCACACCTCTGTCTCCTCTGAGTTGCAGACACAGACTTCTGGCCTAAGGATCTGTAACTGAAATTAGGAGATCTGTGCATCCATGTGTAATTATTGCTGTTGTTGCAAGATATCTGACATTTAACATGTAAGTTTATGAAGCCACTTTGGAAACAGACTTCCTGAGTTGTGAGAATAATTAACCCCTTCCCTTCTTGAGATTTTTGCACATGGCACTCCTCCCTTCAGTATTCCTCTATGCTTTGAGTGCCCTCTGGGTCAATTTGTCTGTCTTCTGTGTGCTTTCCATGGGTTCAGGATGGCAATAACCAGCTAACACATCTTCTTCTGAGTGCTGCTGCTTCAACACATGGGACTTTTCTGTAATGTCGGCTTCCGGTAAGTTCATCTTTCTGGCTTCTAAAAATATATTTTTACCAGCCAAGATTTCAGATGAAGTCCTGGACTGTCCCATGTCCTGGGGAGATAGACACATCTTAGTCTGTTACAAACTAAACTAAACATGAGATCTGGGGTGGAAAATAGCTTTCTGAACAGATGAAAGAGATTTTTATGCCTGTTGCATTGCAGCATGAGGAACAGGTCTAAAATTAACATGGCCATTAGATAGGCCATGGTCTGTAGTTACACTAATGAGTTTGTCTGTAAGGTACGTGGCAAATCTCATGGAGAACCCTCTTGAATGTGCTAGTAAAGACAGTTTCCAAGATGCAAGAAAGATCTCCGTAAAGATTACAGCCTAATGTCTAGTGCTTTGAGACATTCTGGTAGGAGTACTACTCTTACTGGACTTTCATTAAGTTTACTCATGGTGATAGAAACTCTCTCCATTATGTGGAAATGTTACCACAACTTGTTACAATTTTAAGTGTTTATTGTTACTTTTTTGAGTAACCCCTTTCTCAGAAGGGACTGAATCCTTTTGGTTTAGATCATTTGTATATTGGCAAGTTTAGTGGATCTGTGATGTGGTTGACATAACATTACTTCTGCAACTGAATATTTTACAATACTAAAACTTCTACTAGCATCCAATACCAATAATATGATTCAACACAGAAGAAAATATATGGTATCATGATGGGAATAGAGGCGATATTATTGCTGGAAAAAATATTCTTGGGGGAAAAATGTTACCAGTGTTGATTTTTCTTCAAAAATTAACAAAGCCTTATATTTGCCATATCAATGATACAGGCCTCATCTTATGCTTTAATAGCATCCTGTGGACATCGGTCATATTAGTTGAATGCCTCTGTATCATAAATGGCAGTATTAGGACCACAGCAACAGCTGAACATAGGGTCAGCTCTGCTAGATCTAGTCTT